>APFE031107143.1:261942-292406 GCA_000404065.3 Pinus taeda
TGTTCGAGGTGGACGTAGCCCAAACTAGGTGAACCACGTATATCTGTGTCTCTCTTGTTTTGTGCGTTTTCTGTGTTTATATTTCTGCAATATTTTATGTGTTCCATTGCTCCGTAATATATAATTTTCTAACAGAGACTAAGCCCCAACACTGGAAAATAACCTTAATTATCACAGTCGCTAGCACAACAATGGAAGAAAAAGGCCACAGTCACACTGATGCAAGCCTATGGGAATGACTGAGAAACCATAGTCACATGGAGACCTTGGAAAGGGAGCGACTAAGACTGTGGGTCAAGGAAAAAGTGAGTTGTCTCAAGGCTTTAACACCTGGAGTGGTTTGTTTACTCCTGGAGGTCCTATGGCACCTGAGGGAAGATAGTACGGTCTTTTTTTGTTGACTCCGTTTCCTTAAGGTCATCTAGGAGGTTGATTCATATCATAGTAGCCCCCTCATCTCATGTTTACCCAGAGTAAGCTGGTGAAAGTGGGTAAATGTGGGATAAGGCATGTTATTTGATTTTGCTCGAGAGTCAGTGCTTTGTCATCTTCTTGAAGCTGGATCCACAATGTAGCCTTCTATCTGCCTTGATTTCCAAAGTTGAGTCTCCCTCTATTAAGTAGTGGTGGATATTGTCTTTGATTATCAGGTTTATCCCTTGCTCCAAAGCCATGAACTTTGTCGCATTGTTCGTTGCCTTTTTCATATTAGAATAATAGATCCCTAGGATTTTACTGGTGTTGTCATGAATTTCCCTTCCTACACCAATGTGGCCTTGGTTGCCCTTTCGAGGCTCCATAGAAATTCAACTTCAGAAACCTTGGCGTTGGTGGTGTTTATGATGTTGACGATCAATGCACACGTGGTTTCTTTCTCTTGTGAAGCAAAGGTTGAATCCCTTTCAAACCTAAAGTTTCGAGGACTATGTTTTCTTGCATTGTAGGATTATTATTTTCCTTTCGCGCCCAAAATCTTAGGAATGTTTCCTATATACGTTTTAGGATTTGGGAGATCAATAATGAAGCTGAGGAAGATTTATCCTGGAATATCCGATGATTTCTCTCTTTCCATGCCGCTCAAATCACAAAACTAGGACTCAGGCTCTTGGAAGTATTGACCACTTCAACTTAAATTATTTCTCCTCTTCAACTATTTAAAATCTCTTGGATGTTATCTCTTTGTCTGTCTAACCATTAGAAGACCTAAGAAACCTAGTACCATAGTGTAGCTATGTATTCACATCTATTCAGTAGGTGCTTGATAATTTCTTCCCTCTTTTGACATAGGCTACAGCGTGAAGGTCCTAAAAAACCCCTACGTCAGAGGATTTCCGAAGTAAGAATTTTTTTGTGCATTACCAACCAAATGAAAATTTTGATTTTTGGCCACTACTAAGATGACTAGAGCTTACTCCAATTCAACCCTTCTATATCTGGTTGGTCCTCCTTAAGATATATTTGAGCTTCCTTTAAGGTAAAACAACTGCCTTCTTTCCCCCCATCAAAGTTGATCCTGATCCTCTGAATGGAGAATCCTTCGTAGACGAAGATCCTCATTCAAAACTTGGGAAATTTGGGCTAGTGGCTGTTGCGAAAATTGGTTCTGGATGGTCCACTCTCTCCATTTTTGGTTGGTTCCCCCCCGAGTCCCAATACTGATGAACCGTCCTCTTGCCTTCTACTTGTAGTGCCTTCTGGAGTTCCATTCATTCTAATCCTGCTGGTTTTGAATGTTAGTAGCAGCATTGAAAGGAATTGGAACCGGAAGTAGTGTGCTAGTAAAGCACTTCAGGAGTCGAGCCATTGTGGCACATTGGTACCCAATAGTGTCCATTAATTTCCATGAGCATGTTATGACCAGTATGATGGTTTTGAGGCAGGGATATGATTTTGTTTTTAGACCTTCCCATGCAAGGAAATCCTACCAAGGCATGGATCACCCAGGAAAGGGGATGTCATGGAACTTGGAAGGTGAGTGACAACATGGAAGGGGGTTACCCAATTGCCTGAGGGACTATGTAGCAGAGAATGGAAGGTCAGAGGATGGAAATTTTTGGTCATTAGTATTACTATATGGAATTAGATGCACATTAGGAGTGTGCCCTGGAACAATGGGTCGGTAACTTTTCACTGAGGCAATAGGTAATGCAAGGGTTGTAGCACTAAACATTGCAGAAGGTTGACTTTGACAAAGGGTTTTGGACTTATTGGGAAGGAGGTGAATCTTGGTATTAATTTTAGGGTGGAGATGTGAGCCTTTGGATTCCCTTGTTGTTGATGCTAGGTATGTATCCTTCATTATTTATCGGTTGAGGAAAATGAGTTTTGGTATATGTACATATTTATGTATGGTTGTTATTGTAAATACTGTAACGAGTTGTGCTAAAAAGCTCCAGTAATCATTATAATTGTCATGTTTTCACCAATGGTCATTATAAATACTGCAACGAGCTCAATTATAAAGCTCCATGGGTAGTATGTTTGATTTTCAATAGTTTACTGTGATAAATTTCATAGAACACTAAGGACGGTGTTCCCTAAGCGGAAGAGGTCTATTACAACCTCGAGTTAAAATTTCATGTAATAAAGTTAATAAAGGCAAAATAAGGCAAAGGGCATGGGACACATATTCCAAGTTGAATTTTGGGCAAATAATCCTAGTAGGTGTTCATTTCGGTTTATTATGGCTAAAGAAATTTGCAAAGGCATTGAAAAGGCAAAGTCACAATAATTGGCATTTTATTTATAAAATAAAGGAAAATATGAGAAAATGAAGGTGAAAGGTCATATATTTGCATGAGGAGGAAATTGAAGAAAAATTAGCGGAAATTGAAGAAAATAAATGCCTTAAAGATAAAAATGCTTCTGAGGATCAACTCATGTTTTTTGCTAGTTAAAATTTTGTCAGCTCATTTTTGGAGCTCTCTCTCTTTCTTCTTTCTCTTCTCTTATACTATTGCACACTTAAAGTATTCTTGTAGCACTCTAGCGTTAAAGCAAGAAAATGAAAGTAAGGATCAAGTAAGGGAAACTTGTATTAACAAGTTTCAACATGAATATTTGCAGGTAATGGGTTGAATGTGTGATTTCCTAGTTGTTTTTTGAATGCATGGTACATGCATGTGCGTATCTGGTTCTCTTGTTATCATTAGCATGGGTTTTTCCAGGTGTGACAGTGGTTTAAGCCTTGCCTTTCCATTTATGGGTAGCCATGATGTGATGGGGTTATTTCATTTGGTTGAGCTTTGGATTGTCAGTTGGTTTTGGAATTGGGTGAGTAGGTCTCAAGAAAATTTGCAAGCGCCTAGGAATCCCTTGACCAGTTTTGGAGGGATTGTGGTAAAGCCTGAGGGTGGAGACTAGAAAATTCCTCAAGGTATTGGTGAAGAAATCCAGAGGCATCCAAGATTGTTTTGGGCCTAGTGATCATTTGACAGGTTTTGGCGGGATTGTGGTAAAGCCTAGCAGTGTATGTTTTTGTTTGGGCCTAAGAATCCCTTGACCAGTAATGGTGGGATTGTAGTAAAGCCTGGTTGTGTAGGTGCTTTTTTCAGGCCAACTAGGAGTCCCTTGACTGATTTTGATGGGATTGTGATAAATCTTGAGGAAAACTTGGTTTTCTTGTCTTGAGTCCCGCATTCATGCTTGAAATATGTCACGGGGGTGATTGGTTGAAAGAAAGATTTGGTTTATCTCAATATATGGTCGGGTGGTACGTGGAAGTCCCTAACTTAGTTGGATTTTGCATATGTTAATAAGATATTTTTCCTATTATGTTTCATGAGTCTTTGTACTTTTTATTATGTGGCTTTAATGATTGTTCTATCATGGTTATTATTTTCGTTATATTCTAGTTATAAGCATGGTTTATAACATGTTCTACTTATGGATCTTGACATGCTTTGATTTGTTGATGGATGGTTATTGAATGCATGAGCTAATAGATGTTATTGCAACTATTTTAAGAAGGAATTAGATGTTCTTGATGATTCTCAGATAAGTATCAAATATCAAACCCCTATTTTCAGATATGCATTCATGACCTATAAAATACATGTTCTTAATGTGTTTGACAAAATGAATGTTATGGCTAGGCCTAGTTAGGTCAAGTCCTTGATCACATTTTGTGTTAGAGCCTTTTTCCTTGTGTCATTTATTGTTTTGGAAAGTCTCATCAAGTTCTGGGTAATGGTCTGGAGACTATCCTTGAAAAGGTGGCCCTGATTTCGCGGTCGCATGCTTAGAACTAGGAAATTGGGATTGCAGTCACTACCTTGCAAGCTTATGCATGCGAATGAGAGCCTACAATTGCATGGATGCAGTGTTATTCCTATGGCTATCAGTCTAGCTTAGTAAAATAACTATCCAACTCAAGATTTTGGCACCTGGATTGGTTGTTTAGCTTTTGGGGGCTTGTAGCTCTCGAGGAAGGTCAATAAAGTTTTAGTTTTTCGACTCCACTTCCTTAATGAAGCTAGGAGGTCAGTTCATGTCATATTGGCTCCTCTACTCATGTTTAACTTGACAAGCTAGTGAAAGTGGGTAGATATGGGAGGAGGTGTTATAATAGTTTTCCTTGATACGAGGTCAAAAAGGTATTAGGGTAGTTGGAACTCCTATAAGCCACAAGGCTCTTAGACATCCCTGGTCACCCAAGTTAAAATCTTGTGAAAGGGTAGTGGCATAGCCTGATGGAATGTTGATGCAAAACAAGGGATGCACTACCTACATAATTAGATATGGAACTCTTGAAAACTATAAAAATGCTCAAATTATATAGATTTAATAACTAAAATTTACTTAACAAATTTTAAACAAAAATCATGAAAATATATATAATAAAACAATTAGTTAAACGTTTAAGTATACTTTAATGATGATGATGGTTATGATTAACATCCACTAAGACTAGTATGGTCTACCAGACCTTACGAAAGAATTGATTAAATGAGATTATTTAAAAATTTATTTATGTGATAAAAAAAGGGACGAAAGCATTTCAAGGTCACTGTAACTTTGCTGAATTTACAATTCAAGAAGGTTGGTAGTGTGGTAATTTTTTTGAAAAGGAGAACAAATGCAACTAAGGGCTCGACAATCCAAGAGAAAGTTCTTTTCATCTTCGACTCCCTTAATATCATAGAGGAGTCACATTCTTTCGTCACAAGGTGTTTTGGGAACAGAAGAACACTCGATTTCACTTCAAAGCTCATGGGAATTATTTCTAATCTTTGCAATGTTCATTTTCTTCTTAGCACTAGTCAAGGGAGAAAGTTAGTTCTAGTTAGCAAGACTGGGGTTGATCACCTCCTTATAATACCTTAACTTTCTTTTCCCTTCTAACTCCTTATCACTCCACAACTTATCCTTAAATTTGGAAGTAAGGGTGCTTTTAATATTATCATTTTTCTCCAATATTATCTCCTCCTTTATCCCCCAATGGTCGACCTAGGACTTGGCATCTTGATGCCAACCTCGCTTAACTCGAAGGTGATTTTGACTAGAGTTAGAAGAAATTTTGGGTAGCCTCATGGATTCCATGTTGTACGACTTCTTCTTATACATTAGATACAAAAACAAAGTCATGATTTCAATGAGGGAAAGACTAACTTCAATACGAGAATAAGGTAGGGAGTATTACCTTTAATCTTGAGGTTGTATGTTATAAATTGCTTTTGGATCATTTCAATATTTCTCCATGAATCTCTAGATATACTCTAGCCCCACACCTCACATCCATATAAAATAATAGGGGTGATGAGAATCTTGAAGAGGAACTTTTTTTACTCCAAATCCAAAGATCAATTGACTTACAATTATTTGAAGCTCATAGTAAGCTTTCCTACCTCCTATTTTTCTCAATGTTATAGTTCCAGTTGAGTTGATGGTGAATGTTAATACCTAAATATTTGAATGAAGAAACCTTCTCTAAGTAATTGTTATCATAAATGAAATTATCATAGTTGATATTTTTGGATTTAATTATCATGACTTTAGTATGGTCAATATTAACAATCATAACTGTCTTGGAGCAGTAACCATGGAGGGTTTTAAGCTGCTTGTTGAGATCATCAGGGATTCTAGCAAGAAAAATGATATCATCAACATAAAGGAGAGGATTAATGACTATATCAATGAGCTTGGGTCCTTCACAACGAGCAACTTCTAAGCACTTTTCGAGCTTGTCAATGTAAATGCCAAAAAACATAAGGGATAGGGGACATCCTTGCTTAATTAATCTTTGTAGACTAACCCTTGGTGGTCTTAAGCTTCAAAATAACATTCTAATATATATTTATGTATATTAGATACTTATATAATATATATGTTGAATGATCTAACATCCTAACAAAAAAAGAAAAAAAACAAGTTGTTAACATAGATAATATATTATGTAAATAATTCTTAACCCTATAAAAAGTTTTATCACCCCACTTGTATTTTATTTCCATTAAATACCTGTTAGAATCACTAAATACAACTCTTACAATGGGATTACCTTGATAATTTGTTGTATCCTATTGATACCATAGTTACCAAGTTCGACAAAACTGGCAAAAAAATTTCGCAGTTGATTCGGTTCGATATAATGAATAATTCGCGACTTCGATAATGTGCATTGTCACCCATAGATTCCAATTCCAATTGGATCAAAGTCTTCCATCCCGAGTGGGTTTTCACCTCCAACATTCATCGTTCCAACGTCCATAGTGATTCGTGCCTCTGCAAGTTTGAATATAGAAAGGAGAAAAGGCAAAGATATAGCATATTAATCATCCACATGAAAACATGACATACAATACTTAATTAATTTGACAGAGGTAATTAATGAATACTTATATTTAGTATGAAATATCTAAAGATTATTTCACAAAGGTCCTCGACATGCCACAAACAATGGCTTGTGTTTGGGAGAATAGGAGTTTTGACTTGCCCAACCTACCTTGGTGAAAATAATGAAGGGGAAGGCAAAAGGAGTTTTCAATTGGGTGGCTTTTATGGAAAATTAAAATAATGCAGCGTAAAATAATTAAAATAATGTAGTGAAGGACAAATTTACTGCTACAATTAATTAGATTTTATAATTTTTCTTAGAAAAAAATGTTAACTTTTTAAGAGAATTAATTAGAAAATTAGTAATTCTTGTATGAAAAACTAAAATTATAGGACAATGTTAATGCCATGATTAGTTAGATTTTATAATTTTTTTTAGAAAAAAGATGGTAACTTTTTTAGGAGGCTTAATTAGCAAATTAGTAATTATGGTATGAAAAAACTAAAAAAGATAGTAATTCTTATAAAGAAAAAATTAAAAACAATAATTTCTATATTAAAATGTTTTATAATTGCTAAAAAAAATTACTTTTATCTTACAAAAAAAAATTTATAAAATAGAAAAATTGATTGCAAATGAGTAAACTACTATATAAAAAATAAAAAATAATAACTTCTTATATTAGAAAAAATGATAAAATAATCAATTTCAGTTTAATATTAGAAAAAGTTATAAAATTACAAACTTTATTTAAAAACCCATATGTGCGATACAAAAATATTGTTGCCCATCCATATTTTTTTGGGAAATTTTAATAATTTTCATTAAATTTAGAATATGATGATGGTTCATATAAATTAATATATATGTATGTATAAAGTATAATGTTGAATTTTTTTATATTAGATAGTATAGGGTCAATTTTTTCCGTTATTGAATCAAATTCGAATTCAATAACTATAATTCATACCCCACCCTAGATTTCCACTTAGAAAGGAAATGGAATA
Organism: Pinus taeda; assembly: GCA_000404065.3. NCBI lineage: Eukaryota > Viridiplantae > Streptophyta > Pinopsida > Pinales > Pinaceae > Pinus > Pinus taeda. The sequence continues at coordinate 269,725 of APFE031107143.1, forward strand.
CAGAAACTCATACTGAAAAAGGAAATGGAATAAAAAACTCCTTCATGCCCTTTCCATGTCAATTTGTTGATGTAATACAAATACCAAACCCAGGTCTTCAACCAGGCAACCGGACATCATTACTTTTGCCTGAGTTATGCCACATCACTATTTTTCCATGTGAATATCAAACTCAGGCCGTCAACATGGCAACCACGTCATTACTTTTACCAGATGTATGCCACGTCAATACCTTTCCCATAAATACGCTGGGGACTTTGGGCAGTAACAAAGAGGAACGCACACATAGAGATACACTATAAACGTGTAGAAATTTAGATATGGTGGAAGACTTCAGCGATCGGTACTTAATTATTCATTTGGATAAGGATGATAGACCTCCTCCCATAAATGAACGTAGAGTACGAGTTGAATTCCATTTGATGCAAAAAGAAAGAGAGAAATTCCTTGACGGTAAAATCCTCATATAATAATTAGGCCATGCTATCCTCAATGATCTTCGTAGGCTCAGCCGAGTCCATTAAAGCGTATCCCAAACTTTTAATGGGGTGAAAATATTGAGCAAAAAGTAAGGGGAGATGTTTAATGTTGCGCAGCTAATTGATATAGTATTAGTTTCATCACAAATTGAGACTTGTGTAGTTAATGTTTAAATAAAAATAAATAATATTAAGTGCAAATATGTTTTAATTTATATCTAAAACTTTTCAAAATATTGGCTTGGCCCACAACTGTTCATAAATAGTATCTTAATACTTAAGAGCACAAATCATATTGACCCAATTCCAGAAGTACAAACTAGCAATCACTTCAACCCCCACTCATAAGAACTGAAGGTATGTAGTCCAAATTAAAAGTGAATGTATGTCAATAATTGTTGTGTTGTTCAACATTTAAATCCACTGTGTTTAGTGAATGACACCCAACCCAATAACATTTAAACCAACTATGTTCAATAAATGACACCCAGCCCAATAACTTCAATAAATGACACCCAACCCATTCTATTTCTCATTAAAGTAGATCAAAGCACATGGATCAACAAAAAACAAATTCCGAGCGATTGGATCACATCCAGTTAAACCCAAATCACACATTCAAAAGAAGTCATTGCAATCCATGTCCATCCTTGCCACTAATTAAATTCAAGGGCAAACAACTATCAAAGAAGTTCAACTACTGCTGCAGTTTCATGTTGTTTAACATTCAATCTATTCACCAGCCCTCTAGACAAACCATCACAGAACATTTGACAGTGTATTCAGGTTAGTTATTTCAATTACAACACATTTTTCTTATAGTTTTATTTTAATTCCCACAATTTTTATTTCAATTCTTACAGTTTCATTTTCATGAAAATATATATTTTTTCTATTTTTCTATATTCTAAATCATTTTAAAGTTGATTGGAAAATATGACACAACCATAATGAAGAGTATTGGCTAGTATGGCTAGCTATAGATGCACAACAACAAAACAACTCCCCATGAGCAACAATAATCTTAGTTGAAGTATTCTAACTTCTTTGAGCAACTGCATTTCTCTCTAGGTGTTGTATCCTAGGTGTTGTTCATTGGATACAACGATCTCACTGGTCCAATCCCCTCTCTACCCTAAATCTCGCTGAGAATAGCATAATGGGTAGCATACTTGAAGCAATTGGCAATTTGACTGGGCTCATCTACCTAAATCTTGCTCAAAATAACTTTACTGATAGCATACCTCAAGCCATAACAAAATTGAGACAGATGGTCGCCTTAAATTTAGGGCCAAACAATTTAATTGGAAAAATACAGAACAACATTGCCACTTTGAACCATCTCCAACAACTTTTTCTAAACGACAATCATTTTACATCTACAATTCCAAAAAGCATAGGAAAACTTCATTCTATTACAAAATTATTTTTGAATTCAAACCTTATATATGGGAGCATTCCTGAAAGTATTGGTGATTTGGTTTCACTTCAACAATTAGATATATTTGAAAACAATCTAGAGGGACCAATCCCAGATCATATTGGCCAATTTGTGGGATTAGAAATGTTAGATTTGTCCAAAAACAAGTTGAATGAAAATATTCTTTCATCTTTAAGCAATTGTAAACCTATAAGGAATTTATTATTACACCAAAACAACTTGTTTGAGATATTACCACCAATTTTAAGTAAATGTACTATTTTACAAAAGTTTAAAGTGTCCAAAAAAACAAACTCAATAGAAATCTAGAAATAATATTTCCACTTTCTATAAAAAATTTCTCTCCTTATTCTAATAACTCCTTTGACCCAATGTACCCAACTTCAACTTAGATTTAAGAAAAAAATATATTAACCGATCAGCTACCTAACTACCTTATAACTTTGTATGAATTAAGAATTTTAATGGTGGGTTATTTGGATGTTTCATCTAATGAACTCCGTGGAGTAATCCCACTAGGAACACAATATTTTACTTATGATATATAGTTATAGATCAGTTGATGAATATTTATTAGGTAAATTAAAAGTATTTTATTTATGATATATAGATCAGTTATATATTAGTTGATTTGGGTAGTATTCTATGTTTATCATGTGTAGAGGTAAGGGTGGGAATTAGCGGTAAGATCAAAATTGTAGATAAAGTAAAAATTGTACATTAATGATTTAAAATCAATATAATTTTACAAATTATTTATGAAAGCAATAAATAAATAATTTTTTATCTTTACACTAATAAAACTACTTGCAAATATATTCTAAACAGCAAAACTTTATAACCACAATTATTCTGTCTAACCTTTTATTGCATTGTAAATTGAGAGCACAACCATTAAGGTAAATCAGCAGGGTAACTTTACTGTTCCACATGCTCTGATACTCCTATTTTACAGCATTTTTTTGCTAAGATCTTACCGAAAGTTATGTAAATACTATTGAAGTAGAACACAACTTATCATCCTTCTTGCAGATGTTTGTAAATAGTAAGTAAAGGTTTCGAAGACGATCAATATTAACAAACTCCACTCAAATGAGCTGCTTATCTTCCCCAACAAATCCACACGTACGGAGCACCAATGGTTCTTTTGTATATGAGCGTAGCTTCGAGATAGTAATCAGTAACCTGTGTATCCTATGAAAGTTTCTTTTACATCGAAAAGATTGTGATGGATTAGGAGAGTTTTAATTTTATTTTTATTTTTATATTGATGGAAGATTTTGCATTTCATATTTCATATATTTAATGGGTATGAATAGCTCAATAAAAGAATGGAACTAAAGAAAAAATATATAAAAATTGGGATTTTGCAACACCAATATCCACCATATACAACGTGCAAAGAGCTCATCTCCGTCTTTATCTATTTCCGAAGATAAGGTGTCCTAACAACCCACAGACCATCTTTATTATTTATAAGATACATTCAGGGATGGAATTTGATAAACAAATTGCTTTATTATGGGGTGATTTGTTCATCAAATATAGCTTGAAATTTTACAAAACGGTCAAGATTTTTTTTGTTGAAATTGTGGAAATACACTGGAAATGTGTGAAAACTGTCAAATTTGACGAGTAAATCTATTTTGAAATTCCAACTTACACATTTCCCATATTAAATTATAGAATAAAGAGGTTTATTCAATCATACTGCAAAAAGTGATTTATAACGATGAACTCTAGTTGTAAAATAAAAAAATAATTTATAACGATGCACTCTAGTTGTAAAATCCGAAGAGAAAATAGAAAAGATGGGGAAGAGACTGTCTTGGAGTATTTCAGAAATGATCACGAGTTTTTTTTGTGTTCACACTTGCTACAGAATGTGTTTCATCTGAAGGTTTTAGTCTTCACACTTCCCACAGAAATGCAAAAGTGTTTTCTCTGAAATTCATGTGCTTAATACGTATATGGACTGAGAGGAGGTTTTTTTTTTGGTAGATTTCTTCCCACACCGTACGTACGCCGCTTGGACTAGTGTACGACCGTCCCGTCCAGATATTGGTTCATTTTATAGTTCAGTGTGAGGAGATTATCGTGAGAGTGTAATATTGAAATTATTTTAGTTTTTCCCTGGCTAGAAAATTAATACATGCTACTTCTATATTAAAAAACCAACTCTTACTTTTTTATTAAAAAAATAATTTTATCAGTATATTTTTGAAATTTCAACTTTTTAATTAATATAAAATCGTTTATAGTTAAAAAATATTATTTTAAATTTTAATTAAATCTAAAATTATTTATTTTAAGTATTATAAATTTTGAAAATTAAATTAAAAATTAAAAAAAAGTTTTTTTTTTTTTAATTTAAATTTAATAAATTAAGGTTAAAATTAAATAATATTCAGAGAAGAGTGTTAACATTTAATATTAATATTTAATAGGTGGAAAGATTTTCTGTATAGTTAAAAAAATAAATATAAACATTTAAATGTGAGATTAAATATAAGAGATGTTTGTAGTATTCCCTAAAATAAAACATTAAATAAAAATAAAAATCATAAAAGATAATGCTTATTCACTTATTTTAAAATAATAAATTTATTTCATTTATTAATTAGTTATATTTTTAATTTTATTTTATTTAATAAAAATACATTTTTTTTTTAATTTATAATATACATATTCACATTGAATAATAAAATTTAATAATATATTATAATTCAAATATATATAATTAATAACATATAAAAATATTAAATTTTAATTAATAGACATAAAATTAAAAATTAAAATTATTTTAAATAAAGAAATGTGATTAATCTATATAAAGAGAGACAAAAAAATTATTTTTAATAAATCAAAATAATAATGTATATTCTCTCTTTTTTTTTGAATAAGCAATGGGACTTCTATCCATCACTCAAAACAAAATTAAACCAAACCAACTGCAATATAGCCATATTCTCATCAGCACACTATGTATGACATTGCAAATGTTTTTCTTCCTAGACCTTTTTTTACAAAATTTACAACCAAAAAGGTAGCTCCAGATTTGTATATGACTTTTAATAACTTTTCATTGCCAGCGCAAGAGCTCGACCCTAACATACTTTAGACACTTAACATAACTAAACATAACAGGACAATACAAGACTTCTAAAAACCATACCCAAATCCATAACAAGAACACATAGTATCAGATTAGTTATTACGGTCGTCACCCTGAGGCGAGGGGTGAGGGCGGGGAGAGTGCTTGCTTAGGAAGGTTCTAGTCGCTTCCTTGGTGTGATGGCTCTCCTCTCGTGCTACGCACACACATATGGCGTACAGTAGCCAATTGATCGCCCCTATTGCCATAGAGGATGTCCATGTGATGGACATAATGCTTGAAACTATCAAACTTTTTTTCCAGGGAGTCGATACAATACTTTTGACGAAGTTCAATGTCCAACATTATGCGTGGGTGTGTTTCCAGTCTCTCAACTCTTCTTTGAAATATGTCAAATTGTTGCGGATGGGTGCCTTGAGAACCAGTCTCTACTATGACTTTTCCCATCAACTTTTTTATGTGTCACGTTGTGTCCATTGTTTTATGATACAGGGTCTCCCGCGTCAAAGTGACACATGTATCTATCACCTAGTTGACCTCCTCCACCACTCGTCCCTCTAATTTATTTTCTCTTTGCTCCTAGAATTCTTTCTCTTTAACTTCCAGAATAGCCTTTCTTGCTTCTGGGACAAGGCCCACATAAGCTTGTGCAACCTCCCATGTCACAGTGTCTATTCTTGTTCTTTTGAAAGGGGTGGCTGATGACTGCCCACCTCTTGGCCTTCCCATATGATAAACCTTCTGCCATAATCGATAACCTTATGGGCCATTGTTCTTCACAACGGCGAATGGATATTCTCTACCTTGAGGAACCACAGATCACTGTGAAGGAAAAAACATTAAGTGGGGTAACAAATAGCATCATACACCCAAAGCCTAGAGTCCCCACTACTCTGCAACTTTCTTATTTTATTCATTATTGATATATCAGGGTGTGATAATTTGCATGCATTCATCTGTGCGCACCGCGACCACCTCTGAGTCTATTTCGACCGATATCTTTTCGTTATTGCATGGTTTGTCATGGGAATTAATTGTGAACACTTGTAGTTCAGTTGATAACCATTATTGTCCTTGGGTCAAGGGTATTTCGTACCTAAGATTGTACCCTCCTCTATTTCCACCACTGGCATTTAATGTCCACGTACCACATCTCTAGATTATTCCAATGCCACTTTGTTGTAACGATCATCCCTTGCATTGGTTATGAGTCGACTGTGGTGTCCCATTCTCGATGGTCATTAATAATTTCTTCAGGTCTGGTCCCCCTCGGAGTGCATACCCATCTCCACAATGTTTGTCTGAGTCTAATCACTTACCTTCATGTCTAGCTGAGCTATGTTATCACAATCATCCTTGAGTTTCCCAGATTGGACATCCTCCCATACATATTCACCCTAGAGCGTCAATTCCTTCACCCCTTCATTCGCCAACCTGTCCATCATCTTGTTGGATGATCGATGAATGAGGCTAAACTCCAAGGTCCGCATATGAGCCAAGTGTCCATGAATCCTTTGAATGATCTGTAACAACCCCGGGTTAAGAGTTCATGTAATAAAAGTTAATAAAGGTAAAATAAGACCATGGTGAAGGGACACGTATTCCAAGTTGTATGTTGGGCAAAACATCGTAGTGGGAATTACTTGTTGTATTTATGGCTAAGGGGAAATTGGCAAAGGAAAATGGCTAAGGCATTAAAAATTCAAAGTGGCATTAATTGACATTTTATTTATGAGAATAAAGTAAATTAGGATAAAAGGGAGGTCAAAGGTCACACGGTGCATCTGAGGAGGAAAATTAAGGAAAATTGAAGAAAATAGATGCATTAATGATAGAAAGGATTCTAAGGATCATTTCACATCCTTTTGTCAGTTCAGTTTGGAATTAGTCTTAGAGAGTAGAAATAAAGTAAGCAAGCAATGAAAGGAAAATAAAAACAAAGAAGGACAAGGAAAGGAAAGGAAAAGAAAATAACGACAAGGAAAGAAAAGGAAGGTAAGGATCAAGCAGCTTCAGCAGCAATACTTGCAAGTAACAGGTTGCATGTGTGATTTCCTAGCTGGTTTTGACGTGCATAGTATGTGCATGTTGGTATATCATTCTTTTGTTGTCATTGACATGAATTTTACCGAGTTTTGACAGTGGATTTTAGCCTAGCCTTGCCATTTCCAGATAGCCATGGTGTGATGGGATTGTTCTCAGTTTGAAATTTGGATTGTTGGATGGTTTTAGAATCCCGAGGTGAGTTGGTCTCATTAAAATTCCCAAAGGCATAGGAATCCCTTGACCGGTAATGGCAGGATACATGGTAAAGTTTGAGGGTGGAGACAGGAAAATTCCTCAAGGATGGCAAAGGAATCCGAAGGCATCCAAGCTCGGTTTGGTTATCTCAGGACCGGTTTAGGTGAGATCACAATATGGTGAGTGTGGAGGTGGTTTAACCTTTGGATTCCCTTGGTTGTTTATGGATTGGTTTATCCCATGAGATCCCACATTCATGCTTTGAATATGGCACAGGGGTGATTGGCAAAAAGAAATATCTAGTTCAAACAATCTATGGTGGGGTGGTTCGTGGAAGTCCCGAACATGGCTGGATTTTTCCTATGTTTAATAAGAGCTAAGTTTCTCTTACTTTTGATGAGTAAATTTTACTTATTTTAATTTGTATTTAATGTGTGTTCTCTCGTTGTTATTCATCTAGTTATATGTTGGTCATAAGCATGGTTATATGACAAATTTCAGTCATGGATCTATTCATGTTTTTACTTGTAACTGAATGAATAATGGATGGAAGACCTAATTGATGTTATGTCAACTAATGTGAGAAGGTAGAGACCCTTCTTATTAAACCTCAGATAAGATTTTAGTCCCTTATGTTCAAACTTGCATTCATGACCTGTAGGTTGCATATCTACCAACTGTTTGACAGAATGTCAGTCCTGGTTGGGATGGCCAGGTCAAGCCCTGGTTCTCATTTTTGGTTTACAATCATTTTCCTCATGTATTTTATGAGTTATGAAAGTTTCATAGTTTTATGGGCAGAGGCTAAGCTCCAACCCTAGAAAATAGCCTTAATTCTTGCAGTCGCTAGCACAACGCTGGTAGAAAAAGGACATAGTCACATTGATGCAAGTTTATGGGAGCGATTGAGAACCCATAGTCACATGGAAGCCTTGGAAAGGGAGTGACTGGGACTCTAGGTCAGGGAAAAAGTGAGTTGTCTCAGGGGTTGGACATCTGGAGGGGTTGGGTTACTCCTAGAGTTCTTGTGGCACTTGAGGGAAGACACTAATTTCTTGTTGTTTCGACTCCATTGCCTTAAGGTCATCTAGGCAGTTGAATCATATCATAGTAACCCCCTTATCTCATGTTTACCTTGGGTAAGCAAGTGAAAGTCAATAAATGTGGGAGGAGGCATGTTACAGATTAGAGCATGGTTCAACACTTGGAATGGATGGGCTAGATGCATGTTGTTATGCATGCATTATCATGGTTAAGGTTGTCATGCATGAGGTTATAGTATGAAGGATATGTCATTATGATGCTAGTGGTATGTTATGAGGCTGACATTTGCCAAGATAGAGCAAGAGATGCAAATCATCAAAGCAAGGTTGCAGCACTAGACTTTGGGGTAAGAGCAAATCATCATACAAATATTGTATGTTTTTCATTTAGGTATGTTGGTTAATGATTGTTATAAGTGTTATGGTTATGTACATGTCTTTCAGTCTATGGTTTTGGTAGTTACATGTATGATAAATTTTAGTTAATCAGTGTGATCATATGTACATGTGTCAATTAGTCATGAAGGACAATAACTTGTTGTTATATGCATTGTGGTCGTATGCATGATGGTTATGGTCATTGTACTTAGGATCTTGATGTTATATGTATCATGCTAATTTGTATTGGCCTATGCAGATGGTTAGGGTTATGACATTCATGTATGAGTCGATATTCTTGCGATGTTGTGTCATAATAATCTAGATTGGTTGTGCATATTGTTGGTGTCTAGGTATGAACAATCTATTCTCCCTTTTTCCTACATTAATTTATGAATCCGGGTGTGTATCCTTTTCAAGGCAACACGCAAAGTATATGCAGGGGCAAGGTTACCATCCGTCACTAACTAAGGGTTCGTGATTAATACTTAAAGCATTGCTGTAAAACTGAAACTAACTACAGTACTCAAGAAAAGCAATTACAAGAAATAACAATCTGCAACAACAACCATGAAATAATAAATGACACACAACAAAAACTACACAGCACCTGATTAGAAGAGCAGGCTGAACTCTCTGATCAGGGTTTCGTTAATCACAGCGAAGAATAGAGTAGCAAAAGGAGTGATATATTATTAACTACAAGAAAACTATTACAATGTCGATGGGGCGTCCCCCTTTTACAGGAATAACCCGTCTTTTATACAAAGCGAAGGAGAACAACAACCTTCCCCAAAACCAAGTAACCATATACCCACAAATATACATCAGTTCAGAACGGCACCAGCACCGGATAAACAAGATCAGAGAATGGTCCAAGAATGATTCAGGGACATCTGCGACTCCAGCTACATGACTTCCTTATGTCTAGTTGTTGTTGTGAATTGCAGATCTACTGCAGGACGCTGAAAGATCGGTCCCTGTTCTCCAGGAGCTGCGGTGAAACATGTGTTTTAGTGTTGTGAATAGGCAAAACCCCACGACTTTACTTCATTAATCAAATATTCCAATAGACAGGAAAGGGGTAATTACCTTGCGGATTTAGCATAGTAAATATGGATGAATAAGTGCAAAAAGGACAAAAAGAGGGATGGAAATGCAATAGAAAGATAGCCCGATTTGGTTCCCAACATCTTCCCCCAACTAGCCTTTTGCATGTCCTCATGCAGTTCGCCACCTCCGCAGGTCTGGGTTATGCAGACTGTTGGCTTCCTGGAGCTAAGCGAGATCATATTCTTCAGCCATCTCTGTCCCTGGAAACCTTAAAACCTTTTGAGAGGAGGATTTCCTTCCACAAATCACATGGAACGTTATATGTTGGGGTGTAATTTTCCACTAGCAACCAGATGATGGGGAAATGAAACCGGATGTCCATCCACTGGACCCCGCATGTTTGGACACACGCCACATACCTTGGCACTTTGCTGAGTGCTTGTGCAAAATTTGGTGCTCCAAATGGTTCCCTATGCCGGAAAGCTGTAGGTGACATCATCCATCTTTTCTGACAGCAATCAAGGCCTTCATCTTGAAACATGACTAATTGTTTGACACAAAGATCAAGGCACCATTTTTGTGTTCTTAGCATTCTTTCCTTGTTTCCCACAATTCCCAAAAAGGTGTTGTGTTTAGTGAACATTGTTATTGACCTTTCATGTTCTCCTCTTACTATAAAGGCCTTTGTAACCTGATTAGACTCGAATGTATTAACAGCCTTTTGCCAACTGATATGATTAAAAGTGTAAGAGGTGAGAGCCCTTAAATGAATGTCTCCCACATATGGGACCGAGTTGAATTCTCTGTCCAGGCGCAGTAGATACCCGTGCATGTAAAACTCACACATCAAATGCTAAGTTGGGAAATCATGGCTCCTCAATATGTGGAGGAATTGTACACCGTCCTCTATTTCATAACTGATTTCATTCTTGATGCTCTCCATGCAGAAGAAAAGAAAACGTTCGTGCAAGAATAAAGAATAACAAGAAGCAGGGGAACGACATGCCATCACCTCTTGTGCTAAGTTGAACATATGCTCCTTACCGGCTTTCAATTCTGCCACTTTCCTTTCCAGTTGCTCCATCTTGAGTTGTTGCTTCGCATGCCTTAACCTCATGACATCTATACGCTCCACATATTCAAAAATGGTTGTGGAGGCTCGTTCCTGAGTTCTTTTTACCTCGATTTGATACCATGCTATAGTGTATTTCCAAGTCTGCAATTCGGCTGTTAGGGCATATTCACGATCTTCAAAGAATTACTCAACCAGGTCTGTTTGAGTGGTAGCAAAAGTTGTGGCTATCTGGTCCACCTGAGTCCCTACTTCAACTACTATGGCTTGGGTCTTTTTGGCCTGCCGCTTTATTTCTTCACCTGCTTTTGCAATTTATGCACCTATTTTCTCAACTTCCTAACCTCTGTCTTGAGCCGCATTGTTTCTCTGAATTGCAGCTGGTATTTTTGTTTGACAGGTAGTCTTCATCATTCACACAACTCTACCCATTCTTGCTTAACCAAGACCTCTTCAGCTTCTGCAATTGGTTCAGCTGGAGGTAAATCCCCTAGGACAGCTTTTACTACGTCAGCTACCAAGTTTCCTTCCATTTCCCATTCTTCCTTGATTATTTCTTGTTTTACAGCATTCTCGCCTGGCCTTACCACTGGCTCATTCATCGGGACCACTTCGCTTGGTCCCTCCTCTTCACCAACAACTGCTTCCTTTTGTTGTGTGATCACTACGACTGGTGGTGCCCTTACGAGATGATCACCTGTTAATATTTCTACTGGAACCCGTCCAAGTTCCCCTGCCTCAGGGATATCTGCCTCTTCTTACTTTTCAGGCTCTGAGATGCTTGCCGCTTGGGCAACATTGATCCCACCCAGTTGTGGTCTTTGTGATGTTTCAGGCTCCTTTTCTTCGAGCTATCCTTCAAAAGGGTCCTGTTGGGAGTCCACAGTAAACAATCCTCTAGCACCTCTTCTTCTTATTGACTCATCAAATTTCAAAGCAGGAGGGATGGCAATATCTTCTTCTATGCACCGAGAGGAACGAAATATCCTAGCTCCTCTTGGGATAGAAGAGAAAAAGGAAAACTGGCAGGGATCTTCATTTTGGCCTTCGACAATTTTGTTTTGGGTTGCATTCCTTGTTTTTCCAGTGTCTGGTCTTAAGGTTGATGCTAGTTCATGTGGAGCAATGCCAGCCTCATGCCCTAATTCTCCTGGAACTTCCTCCATAATTTCCATGGTTCTCCCAGCTCTGAGCTCTTCTCGTCTTGGTTCGTCCTCTTCCATTGGTTCCACAGTGGCGGAAGGTTCTTGTGGGGTACCTTCGACCGCAATATCAACCCATTCTCCCATCCTTGCTTGTTGTGGTACCTCTTATGCTGTTGTCATGTTGTCGATTTCCTTTGCTAACTCCACAGCCGAGGTTGGTTCTTATGGAGCAGCCTCGACCGTGGTACTAGTGGACCTTTCTATGTCGATTCCTCTGTCTTCCATCGGTTCCATAGTTGTGGCTTGCTCTTGTGGAGTAGCCTCCTCTTCAAGTTCTTTGGATTCCGTTTCCATCTCCTTCGGCTCCTCTTGGTCAACATAGTAATCTCCTTCTCCATATTCTTCCTCCATTGCTTCTGGTTCATCTTCTCTGGCGGCCACAGCGACTGCTATCTCTTCCTCTGTGGAATCCCAAAATAGCTCCCACGGAATTGGAATCCGTCTAATTGCATTCACCACTAGTAGCTGGACCAGCCCATCATGGGTAATGACCGCCATCACCTGTCACGACCGTTGAGTAGAATGTGCCATTAGCTGCAGACTCTTTAGTAGGAAATAAGGCACATTTAATGAGAAGGCCTTTGCTTGGGGAAATCAGAGGTGAGCCAATATCCAAAGATGATATTTAAACACAGTGGAGTATCTCCCCTCATAAGTTATATACTTTATTACAAAGTCTGCTACCTCTCCCCATGGATGCAGTAACGAGTTTCAGTCGTATCCTCGCCCCTTCTGAGCAATGCTTTCTCTTGTCTGCAAAAAGGCTTCAGGAAACTCCGGGAGGGAAGTTCTCCTTAAGAACCATCTTTGTCCATTTTGGGGAGCTTGCTAACTTCTGCAATAGCTTCCTCCGTAACAAGGACTTCTATCCTGTGGACCCGAGAATTTTATTCTCCCAGATTGAGTGCGAACTCCACAGCAATTGCCTCGTTGGACCCCCTCAACCTGTCAAAGTAGACATCCGAACCTGCATTTTCAAAGACCTGCCATACTTCTCGACTGTTTCGAACTCTTTTTGTGTCTTCTGGCTTATGCCGCACAGACCATACACCCATCGCTGTAGAGGTGGGATCAGCGTGACAAATGCAGTTAGCTGGTAGGGGAAAATGATAGGGACCCAAACCGTTGGCAACAATACTAACGTCATGGCTGCCTTGGGAAAAAGGATGGTAACAGTACTTGGTACGTCTGAAGAAATCTCAGAGAATGATGTTGAGTTATGGCAGTACAGTTGGATTCAATGGTTTAATGCAGCGTGTTGGGGAAGTGACCAGTTATGACTTTTTGCGTACGAATACGAATTCCAATGCATCGGGGTCGTGATTACGAAATCGTCGTAATCATTAGATTTAGTTTAGTGTGAATCATGTGACATGAATGCATTTTTGTTGGTACACCGTCGTTTATTATGATGGGACCCCCTAACTTAATTATGGCTATCCGCGACACGTATTGATCTCTTTTGGAATATTTTAATTAAATCCGTAAAAGTCAGTGGAGACGTACCTGGTGACCTACCTTGTTGTGGAGTAACAGCAAAATGACTGATAGAGTAATAGCAACATGGAGTAATAGCAGTGACAGAGTAACAACACTGGTGGAGTTACAGCAACGGCTGAGTGGCAGCACCAGCGGAGTAATAACAGTGCCCGAGTAACAACACTGGCAAAGTAACAGCACCAACAGAGTAACAGCAACCGCGGAGTAACACCACCGGCAGAGTAACAACAACGGCGGAGTAACAGCACCGGTGGAGTAACAACAATGGCGAAGTAACAACAATGGCTGAGTAACAGCAACATCAAAGTAACAGCAATGGCTGAGTAATAGCAACGACAGAGTAATAGCACCGACGGAGTAACAGCAACAGTGGAGTAACAACAGCTATGGAGTAACAGCACCGGCAGAGTAACAACAACAATGGAGTAACAACAACGACTGAGTAACAACAACGGCGGAGTAACAACACCGGCAGAGTAACAGTAACGACGGAGTAACATCGATGGCAGAATAACAACAGCTGCAGAGTAACAGCACCTGCGAAGTAACAATAGCTACGGAGTAACAACAGTGGTTGAGTAACAACACTAGTGGAGTAACAGTAGTAGCTAAGTAGCCACACCAGCAGAGTAATAACAGCGGTTGAGTACAACACTGGTGGAGTAACAGCAGCGGTTGAGTAGCAGGACTAATGAAGTAACAGCACCAACGGAGTAACAGTGCTGGTGGAGTAACAACAACAGTTGAGTAACAGCGCTGAGTGTTACATTTCTCCTAGCTATATTCCTTTGTTATTCCTGCAAAATACAACCAAGTAAGTAAAAAAAAAAAATCTCATTTTTTTTTTTGTTAGAGCAGAGTGAGAGTGTTATTTACACCAACAACCATTAAACCAGATGAATCAGAAAGATGTTTGACGAAGGCATCTCTAGAGCTAGGTGGTGGTATAGCTTTAGACAGTGTCCATTTACTAAGAACGAAGTATGATTCCAATCTATTGTAATTAGTCTAACTTTTCCATTGTCAAACACTGCATCCACCTCATACGGTCCCATCAAACGAGTGTGAAGCTTGCCTTTGAAATATTTAAACCGGGAGTTGTAAAGTAATGCCCAATCCCCTGCATGAAACACCTTGCTCTTGATAAATTTATCATGCCATTTCATTCTCCATTGTTGAACAGAAGTAGTTTTCTGTACAGCTACCGATCGAATCTTGTCCAACTCATTGAGCTATTCTAGTCAGTGTTTCTATGCTTCTGATAAGTCTAGGCCTACTTCTAAAGTCGCTCTGAGCATGCTGATCTCAAATTCTACTGGAAACAAGGGGGAATTCCCATAGACTAGCTCAAATGGAGAAAACCCAGTTGTGTTCAGCCATGTTGTTCTATACGCCCATAAAGCTTCTGGAAGTTTCTGTGCCCAATCCCGGCGATGACTTGCTACTGTTTTTGTCAAAATATTTTCCAATATTTTTTTTGTACTTTCTACCTGTCCATTCGCCTAGGGATGTAAGGGGTTGTCACTCTAAGTTTAATCCCCTATTTCCACATCAGCTTCCCTATCATGTGAGATGTAAACTGCGCTCCTCCGTCTGACACAATTTCCCTTGGAGTACCATATCGAGCAAAGATTTCTTCAAAAAGAAAGTCTACCACTACTTGCTCCATTGCTCTTGCAACTGCTCTGGCTTTCACCCATTTAGTCACATAATCAGTGCAGACCAAGATGTGAGCTTTCTGATGAGAAGGTGGGTTGAAAGGTCTAACAAAATTGATGGCCCATTTCTCGAAAGGTTGCAGGACTATCTGGGGCTGTAGAGGCATTTCATCTGCTTTCCTAGGTTGTCCCATCCGTTGGCAACTATCACATCTATGAACATAATCCTGAGCATCACGAAAGATGGAATGCTAGTAGTATCCCATCTGCAGCACTTTGTGGTTTGTTCTCTTATCTGAAAAATGTCCTCCACAGGGTCCGTCATGGGTGGCCTTTAATATCTCATAGATGTCATCCTCTGCCACACAATGTTGAATCTGTTGATCAACCCCTGTATGAAAGAGATACCCTGCCATCCATTAATGTCAGGTACTATGATGAATAATCTTCCTCTAATCCTTATATGACAAATGATGAGGCACCTTCCCTGTAGAAAGATAGTTAACAATATCTGCATACCACGGAGTATTAGCAGAAATTGTGAAAAGATGCTCATCTGGAAAATTATCTTCAACAGGTGTATTCTTATCATCATTTTCTATCCTAGACAAGAAATCTGCAACCACATTGTCCTTCCCTGGTTTATCTACTATAGTAATGTCAAATTCTTGTAGTAGCAAAAGCCATCTTGTAATGCGACCAGGGGTAACAGGTTTATTCATTAAATACCTGATAGATGCATGATCAGTGTGTACAAAGGTAGGATACTCGGTAATGTAATGCTAGAATTTGTTGATGGCGTTTAATTCAGCAGGGGCCAAATTCTTACTAACATAGTAAACTGCATATGGTACCCTGTCCTCTTGTTGTCCCAATACTGCACCAACCACTGTCTGGGAAGCATCCCTGTGAATATGGAATGGTAATGCCCAGTCTGGCCCTTTGAGGATGGGAGTGCTACAGACCAATTCCTTTAGTAATGCTAGAATTTGTTGATGGCGTTTAATTCAGCAGGGGCCAAATTCTTACTAACATAGTAAACTGCATATGGTACCCTGTCCTCTTGTTGTCCCAATACTGCACCAACCACTGTCTGGGAAGCATCCCTGTGAATATGGAATGGTAATGCCCAGTCTGGCCCTCTGAGGATGGGAGTGCTACAAACCAATTCCTTTATTTTCATGAAGGCTACGTCACAGTCATCTATCCACACAAAATCTGCATCTTTTATCAATAATTGAAAAAGTAGATGTGCTACTTTAGCAAAATTTTCTATAAAGTGCCTGTAATAACCGGCACAACCAATAAAGTTGCATACCTGCGTGGGTGTTTTGGGTATCAGAAAGTGCAGAATTACCTTTATTTTAGCTGGGTCCATCCGGATTCCTTTAGCCAAGAGCAAATGTCCTAGAACAATTCCTTCCTCCATCATCATATGGCATTTTACCGTACTTAAGGAGACACACGCCTATATGCACCTTTCAAGAACTTTCTCTAAATTTCTCAACCCTTCTACAAATGAATCCCCATATGGAGTAAAGTTGCCCATGTAAATTTCAACACTATCATCCACCAAATCAGAGAAGATCCCCAAAATTTCCCTTTGGAACGTTGCAAGTGCATTACATAGGCCAAAAGGAAGGACCCAGTATGCGAATGTTCCCCAGGGGCATGTGAAAGTAGCTTTGTCCTGATCTTCATGAGCTATCTGGGCCTGGTTATACCCACTAAATCCGTCTAGGAAGGAGAAAATTTTTTTGCCAACCAATGTGTCCAGAACTTGGTCAATAAATGGTAAAGGAAAATGATCTTTTTGTGTTACCTTATTTAATTCTCTATAATCCACACATATCCGCCATTTACCATTTTTCTTAAGGACCATTACTAATGTGGAAACCCATTGGCTGTCTGAAATGGGGTAAATAAAACCTACGTCCAGTAATTTCTGAAGTTCTTCTTTAACAACATTTTTCAATGCAAGGTTCATCCTTCTCTAAGGTTGTCTCACAGGACGACAATCTTCCTTAATATATATATGGTGGGTACATAAATTAGCAAGAATCCCCTTCATGTCTAAGTAATCCCAGGCAAAGGCTTCTTTATGTTTCTGGAGGACATCTAAAAGTTGTTTCTTTTGGGATTTTGATAGGTTCGGGTTAATGTTCAGGGTCTTTCCTAGTTCTAATTCCACTGGGATACTTCCATGGGGTGCAACTATGGGTGGCTCCTCAATTCCCTCTACTGTTTCAATAGTTTCCTGGGTTTCACAACTTAAGATGGATTCTAGGATTTGTTGATTTGTTTATGAAACAGAGAAAGGATCATCCATAAAGGAGGTGATTACATCATCCTTTGATTCCATTTTTAACTGGAGGGCCTGTCCAATAGTAAGGACTGGTCTTAATTCCTCATTTTCCGATTCAGGTTCCTTCCTAGATAAGATTTTCTTGCTACCTGCTAGTTTTTTGGATGGGTTTGGTTCTGCAGGTGGGTGTAACACTAAATTCTTAGTGTTGTGTCCATTTGAAATGACCATGTGCCTTGAATGGCACCCAATGTAAGAATCTATAGTAGCCAACCATGGCCTACCTAAAATTAGGGGATGGCCACCAACCGAAGATTGTGTGTGTAATACAAGGAAATCTATGGGATAGTGCCATGAATCCACCGAAATTATTACATCTTCTAAATTTCCTACTGGTTTTACTATAGATTGATCTACCAGTTCTAACACTGTAGGTGTGTGCTTCAAGTTACGAAGACCTAATGTATGCATAGTTTCAGTGGTGATAACATTGATGGTGGCACCCAGATCTACCAACACATTCGGAATTTATATCCCATTAATTTGCACTGTTAGAATTGAGTTCCCTGGACTCCATACTTTACAGGCATTGACATTCCCATCATAAAATCTGATAATTTTCCCATGATGTGAATAGTAAGGGGGTCTTTGGATTTCTTTGTAGGCTTCTTCGAACAATATTCCTTAAGAGTCTTTGCATATATTGGTACATCCTTCATAGCTTGTAAAGGGGAATTTTGACAAATAAGTTCTGTAATTCACCTAATAAGTCGAATTCAGCCTGAGGTCTTGATTTACTCAAAGTCAGTCTTTCTAGATAGGGTGGTTCAGCTTGATTTTATTTTGCAGGAGGTGCCTGATTTCTACCAACTTGTTTTGGTTCATTGTTAATTAATTCTGATTATTTACCCTCACTATCAAGTTGTTCAATGATAACTGGTGGAGGTTGAGCATCGACTATCTGCCCTGATCATAAATTCATTTCATACAATTCTACGGTGGAAATTTTATACGAGGGTAGGTTGATAGTTTTGGTTTGATGAACTCCTTTATTATTAGGATTTAGGTTAGGTTGGATGGGAAGTTGGGGACGGACAGGTTGACACCTAGGAGGCACATTAGAGGGTAGTTGGAGTTGCTATTGTGGCATTGGCTAAGGAAACTACCCAGAAGAAGGTCCTCGCCAAGTTGGAGCCCATGGGGAGCTCGAACCAGCTTGAGGGCTCCACTGCTACCAAGGTGGAAACTGATATTGTGGCCACATGGGTGGATATGGAATGGACTGAGGATTCATATTGAGATTACTAAAATATTGAGATGAGTCTGAGTACATACCTTGATTTCCCATTGGTGGTCGAGGCTTCCATGGCCTTTTAGCCCCCATGAGGTACAACTGTTCCATGTCTTCTGTTGTCCCTTGAAACACTGCTTTCAGGCTAGGAAAGGAGGGGCATGAGCTTGTTGCATGATTTAATTCACAGATTGTGCATTCCTCTATGGTGTTTAATGGACATTCCCTCTCTGGATGCTTCTTTCTACACTTTGGCCTGAATATTGCCATGGTCCTGTCCAATTCTAGCTACTTCTGTTTCACTTGTAGCATGTCCATCTATGCTGAAAGAGTACTCAGGATATCCATTCTCAAGTTGTCCAATGGGTTCCCAATTTCTGCCTTCGTAACACCCCTGCTAGATGCCCTTGCCGAATGAATCCCCTGTCTGTTTCTTGCAAGTCCCCTCCAGCACTAGATGTATAGTTCACAGATAACCTCGAAGCTTTCCTTCGATATATCTCCCTTTCCCACGATGTTCAACAATTCCAAAGAGTCATCACGAAAAGCCCGAAGGAGGATAATTTTCAAAATATCCTTGTCCAGGTCGGAGTGACCTGACCTTTATAATGTGTACTTAAACCATTCCACACAGTCTTCCAAGCTCTCATCTTCTTTTTGTGTGAACTTAAAAAGCTCCTCTTTGATGTTCCGGGATTCACAGTAATCTTGGTATTTTTCCAGAAAAGTTGTTCGCATATCATCCCATGTGGAAATAGAACTTCCTCCAAGGCCCATAAACCATCACAGAGCTGTCCCTTTTAGTGTGGTAGGGAAAATTTTTAACTTCTACGCGTCTGTCATGTAGTCATACCCCTGGAACACTATGTCAAACTCGAATAAAAACGTGTCGGGGTCTTTTGAGATAAGCCCATGAAAGCTTGGTAAGGCTGCTAATGGAATGGGCTTCGTGGGCGCGCCAACTCCCAGATCCCCGCTCAAAAAATCGACAGTGGAAGTTTTAGGTGCCATAAATATCCTCCAATAACCACTGGGTATTTCAACAGGCTCTTGTGGACGATGGCCTAGGGTTCCTTACCACTTGGGTTCGTGTTGGGTTGTGTTATATTCTTTCCACATAGTTAACAGGGGGTTTGAAGGGCACCCGTAACCCCACTTTATGGGGTCCAAGGCAGCGCCCTGGAAAATTTTGGTTTTGGACCCTATGTTAGGTTGGGCGGACCCACCTATGGTTTTGTCCATGATTTTCGCACATGTTTTTTGGACGCGATGGTTTTCGGTCCATAGTATTGGATGCTTCAGCATGTATAAATATGTATTGTAACATTTAAAGGAACATAATGAAAAATAAGCTGGTAGTCCTGGTTTTGGGATCCAAGGGAAAATCTCTATGTATGTGACTTATGTGTTATGCTCTCGCATTGTTTATTTTCTTTGTTTTAGAATTCGTATGCAGGTAATTTTTGTATGGGGTTAAAACCTACAATCCTACACTCTTTATCGACCAACTCATCGACAATTGTGCTGGTAGTGAGATCTACTCCTTTATGGATGGCTTTTCTGGTTACAACCAAATTAATATTTCACCTGTAGATCAACACAAAATTGCCTTCATCTGCCCGTGGGGTACCTTCGCTTACAAGGAGCTTCCTTTCAGCCTTAAAAATGTCAGTGCTACCTTCTAGCAAGTAATGTCCTGTGCATTTCATGACATTCATCACATTGTTCAACCATATCTGGATGACCTCCTGGCTCATTCAGCAAAGCAGTTTGACCATCTGAACCACCTTTGCGATATTTTCCTTCGTTGTCGACATTACCGTATTCGTCTTAATCCAAATAAGTGTGTCTTCTGAGTCGAATTTGGAAGACTTCTTGGGTTTGTTGTCTCTAAAGAGGGCATCCATCTATATCCCCTCAAAGTTGAAGCTATCCTGAATCTCCCTCCTCCCACCTCTTTGCAGTAATTGCAGAGTTTACAGGGCAAAACCAATTTCTTACATCATTTTATTCTCAACTACGCTAAAATTGCCAAAGGCTATACATGGCTCTTAAAGCATGACACTTCTTTTGTTTGAGATGCCACTGCCCAAGAGTCATTTGAGCAACTCAAGGCACTCCTTGTTTCTGCTCCCTCATTACATCCACTTGATTACCATCATGACTATACTCTTTATCTCACCATCGCTGACAACACTATTGGCATGGTTCTGGTTCAAGATGACAATGATGGTTCCGAGCACATTATTTATTATCTGAGCCACAACCTCCTTGACACTAAGACTCAATATGATTATGTCGAGAAGCTCACCTTGGTAATTGTTCATGCTTTCCAACGTTTCCGTCACTATATTTTGTTGCGCACGACGACAGTGTTTTCTGATTGCAACCCGATGACGTACATCTTTTCGATGAGCAATCAACCTAAAACAACACATGAGAACAAAAGAACACGTAACCGAGAAGAACAATGATCTATTTACTTATATATTCAATGAACCATATGATATCAAGTATATTTTTCACAACACATAGGAAATCATCATTGATTGTATTAAAATGAATCAAAAGCAAATCTTACAACCAAGCCTTGACGTCGCAAGCCTTCTTGAAGGGTCCAGCCGGTATGTTCCTTCAAGCATTCACTCTCAAAAGGGTCTCCCAAATTGATGATCTCTCTCTCTCTCTCACTCACATGCTCTAATACAAGGCTAAGGCAATCCACAACCAATTTCTAAACTATCAACAATTCAGAATGCAAACTATCAAACTTACACCAAAGCTAGCTAATTTGCTCCAATACAAAAACTAGTTGATCATAGCAATAGGGAGTGCTTTTATAAGAGGAGGAGCCTCCATAGAATGAGGGAGAGGGATCTTATCCTCAAGGGAGGTTTCTCAAAATGTGGAACCACCATCCCATAGGAGGGAAGGCGGACTCCTTTGAACCAACAACCAGTTCTAGAATCACCCAAAAAGCCAACTGTTTGAACTAATTCGCCATATCTGGATCGTTGCAAGTCCTACACTAGGGCTTAATGACAACGTCGCAAGGGAGCAATGTATTCATACCAATTGTCACAAGAAATATCTTGAGGACTTGTGATGAGCCCTAAAATCCTACCATTGTAGGAAACAGATGTACCCCTACGATGACGTTGCAACTATATAGTTCAGCACAGAGAATCGTTGTTGGACGAATGGGTTCACTTGAAATGATGCAAAAACATGGGAAAAATGGTCAATCTTCAGTATTAGAGATCACTTTTTTAATCTTCTTGAATGAGTGGGAAGATATGGACATATTTATTTGATGTCTAACACAGCAGAGATGTCGCTCGGGGACTGATATGATGGTTTTCGGTCCATGGTTTTGGACGCGATGGTTTTTGGTCCATGGTATTGGATGCTTCAGCATGTACAAATATGTATTGTAACATTGAAAGGAACATAATGAAAAATCAATATGATAGTCCCGGTTTTGGGACCCAGGGGAAAATCTCTGTGTATATGTGTTTTATGTGTTATGCTCTCGCATTGTTTATTTTCTATGCTTTGGAATTCATAAGCAGGTAATTTCCGTACGGGGTTAAAACCTACATTTGGTTTCAGAGTTGTTTTGGCTTCAATGGGATGCCTTTGTTGCTGAGGGATTTCGCTCAAGCTTGTGGTAGACCTTGTTCAGTGGGAGATCTGCGAGATCGATTCTGGTGGTGAAAGAAGATGGAAAACAATGGAGAGATAGAGATTGGGAAGTTCAATGGTCAGAGTTTTGAGTTGTGGAAACTCAAGATGGAGGATCTGTTGGTGGATAAAGATCAGTGGATCGCGGTAGATCTGGGTACTAAACCAACGGTAGTGACCGATGAAGAATGGAAGAAGTTGGATCGGAAGGCAAAGA
>APFE031107144.1:0-17974 GCA_000404065.3 Pinus taeda
TTTCTTGTCTTGGTACTCAGTTAGCTCATAGCTCATCTTATCATCCTCAATCTGATGGGAAAACTGAGATAGTAAACAAATGTTTGGAAGGATATCTTTGTTGCTTTGTATCTAACAAACAGACACAATGGGTCAAATGGTTGCCTCTGGCTGAATGGTGGTATAACACTTTCTTCCATACAGCAGCAAAAATGACCCCATTTATGGCACTTTATGGGTATCAACCACCATCCATCACATCATATTTAAGAGAAAATTCTAAGGTTCAAGCAGAGGAACATCATATCGAACATCAACAACAAGTCCTCCAAGTCTTAAAGGATAACCTCGTGTTGGCACATAATAGAATGAAACAACAGGCATATCAACATCGCAGTGAAAGAAGTTTTGATGTAGGTGATCGGGTATTCTTAAGGCTACAACCATATAAGCAAATGTCCCTCAAGCAAGCTAAGAAGGATAATAAAATTATCACCAAAGTATTATGGTCCATACAAGGTATTGCAAAAGATTGGTACTATGGCATACAAATTAGAGCTTCCTGCAGCTTCTCGATTGCACCCAGTTTTCCATGTTTCATGTTTAAAGAAGGTTATAGGTGACAAGCTCCCAGTTCAAACAATATTGCCAGAACTTGGCGAGGAAGGAAAAATTGTATTGGAACCGGAAGCAGTCATAGAAACAAGAACTTGACAGCTACGAAATCGATCAATTTCGGAGTATCTTATCAAGTGGAAGAACTTATCTACTGAAGATTCCACGTGGGAGGATGAGAATTTTATACAGAAGTATCCAAAACTACTCAAGCGTTGAGGACAGCACTGTTTTTGAAGGAGAGGGGCATGTTGGGTCCCTATAATACTAATGATTACTCCATTACTATTGTAGTTGTACCCCTTATTAATATTGTTGTGCCCCTATTGCCCCCATGTTGTTATTATTGTGCCCCACAGAATCCCTCTATTGTTATTTTCATGGATTTATATTATTATTGTTAGGTTGGCTGGGTTATATTGTGACTCCTTAGACTCCTATATATAGAAAGGAGGTTTTGTCATTTGTATCATCGAAGAATTGTTCATTTATGTAATGTAAAGGAGGTTGCCCCCTCAAAGAGGCTGAATTCTAAGGCGTTGACCTATCTTTTCTATCTCTTGTTGAGTTGGTTTCATAACAGTGTCGTGCTCCAGTGTTGCTAAGTTACGAGTGTTCTCTTGGTGTATCATAGCTTCGCCTCCATGTGGCAAGGTGTGAAAAGTCATCGATGGTCTCGGTGTTCACTTGATGTTTCACACATGCGCATGTGTCTCCTTTAGTCGCTACTTGGTATGCTTCGTGTATTCTTCAAATCACAAGAAAGTATTCTAGCATGTGCTCTTTGTTCATCCTATTTGTAATCACACCGTGTCTCATCCATTTACATGTATTTGTAGTCACTCATGCTGACATGACATCAAATGAAAAAATATCTTAGTCTACCATGATGCATCATCCTCATTTTTGGGTTCACGTTACCAGGGGAGAGGAAAAGGCTGTAAAATTTGGCAGAGGACATTTTAGGTCGGGATGCAAGCACCGGGGCATTGGAAAAGGAAAATTTTGTAGAGATCACTCGGATCCTGAGATAAGCAGTATGGAACAACAACGACCATCTATGAGATTTGGCTTAACTAGAGGGCATCACTGTGAAAATTTTCTAGGGAGACAGTGCAGGGAATAGAGAGGATGTTGGTAATGAAAACTTTGTAGATTCTCTTGGGAGGCTGGCAACGGGCTACTGGAGATTTCCGGCCAAAACTACATAGAATTGGTAAGATGGATTGCAAGACATGTCTATGTAGTTTCCTAACTGAGCAGGGTGTGAGACAATGGTAGCATGGTCCAAGAAAACTGTGCATTTTTTAGGAGAAGAAGGAGTCCAACTGATAGGGGGACTTACTCACAGAGCTAAACAGTCATCACAGACACTACAGTGACTGGAAGCGGTTGATTTTCCTTGATGCCTATAAAATCTCTTCGTTCAGCAGAGGAAAGCATGTTGACATATTTTACGCAATTGTTTGGAGGAGTGAAGTCTGGGGTCACTTCTCAGTCAAACTCTTTGGTTGAAGAGTAGGAAGCTTAATATATTTTCTTGTGGACAACACAGATTGAGATGCCTTGCTGAGCAATTTTTGTGTTGTTCTAGGTGAGAGTCAACCAAATCAATTCCATGATTGTGGAGTGCAGACTACATGGGAGGCAGCCTCAAGCTCTGTACAATTCTGGGCAGCAGTACTTGGTCACTGGGGGCTAAGACTATGCAGTGCAATTCAGTAGAGGTTTTACTGATGGAGGGTGGTCTGGTCGAAAGATCATCGACAAAATGACTAAGTGTGTGAATGAGTGAATAAGTGCATGCATGACCTTGTGAACACACGCTAAACATGGCTTGAGGATAGGACATGTATAACCAACAAGACAACATATGCTTAATGTAGCTGACTATGGGGTTATCTAATGATGAAAGCAACAAGTGTGAAACTTCGGATATACCTTCGGATGACCGTGATGACACTTGCGTGACAGTGCTTAAAACATCGTCCATGAGTGCGATATATGTCTACATAGTGAACACAACTCACACACAAATTTCAACATAAACAGAATGGGGTTGCAAGCATGACATAATAATCAACATGCCGAAGATGATAGTTGGTCAAAGAAGTGAAACTAAAGCAGGACATGTAGAGAAAACACATGAAATAACTTTATGTTGTGCACATGCATGTTACTGAGGACATTAAGATATGAGAATAATAAGAGATCTTGAAAACTTAACTAAGATGTGTACTTCAAAAGTTGCTCTTTACTTACCATACTTACCCTCAAGTTGATCATGCATCCGACGAAGTTTGCATGCAGTCTTCATATTTTCCATTACTTCATCTCTTTCTTTTTTTGCCTAACTCCTTGGGAGTGATCTTAGCATGTTACCTTTTCCTATGGTCACTGGGCGATGGATAAGCATGGTTTCAACAACAAGTGACTATTGTCAGAACAGGGTCCTTAGAGTCCCATCTGTGTAGTTTCTGCATGCAAGACCAATGTATAACTTGGATATCACTACAAATTTTTGAGGCTCAAGACACTTCTATAGGATGGGGGTCCTCGGAGGACACCTCTCCACATTTTCAAAATGCAGGGTAATTGGACTACTTTGCGCATTTTTGGAGAGCAGTGGTGGTTTTTTGGCTGCTTTGCATATTTCTAGAGAACAATGTTGGCTTCCTGACTGCCCTACATATTTCTAAAGAGGAGTCTTTGTTGGGTCTCTGTGGCTATGATGTTTCTATAGGAAAGGGAGGGAGTTTTATGGTTGTGTTGTGCTCTACAAACAACCCCCCCATTTCATGTTATTTCTATTCATAAAACATTAAAATGTGAAATGGGTCCCTTTAAAATAAAGTTGATATCAATACTTTTACATTACAAAGGGTTCGATAATCAAACGAGCACTTTATAAAAAACCCGTTGTAAAACAATATCCATTTAAAAGAAATAAAGTAAATTTTGGTCATTGCGATAAAGCGATCGCAAGGTCGCATATCGCAATGACATGAGGGACATATAAAATGGCACAAGGCTTTCTGCCGATGCGATATCACATTCGGCGATCGGCAATCGGCGATATCCAATGCACTACCAAAAGCGCCCCATAGCAATACCCCCGATGCGATAAGCTATCGGCGATCGGCGATCGGCGGGTCCCCTTTGCTTCAATCACATTGCACATATGCCTTTCGCCGTTGTGATATCGCAATCGGCGATCGGCAGGTCCCCTTGTTTGAGTCTGAATACACATAAGCCTTTCGCCGATGCGATATCGTAATCGGCGATCGGCGATACTCGATGAAATTGTTAAGGCGGACTTGTTATAATCCCCAATGCGACGCGATAAGGCACGGTTTTCAATAAAAATCCATTAAGGTGATTGGAAAGCTAAGTTTACTCATATTTAAGGCATAATCACTCCCGCTCGGCCGCCAATATGTCCATTGCATGCTTAAAGAGATCTCTCGACCAAATAATGATATAATGGGCATTTATAAAGTGGTAGGTTTTATATGGCCATTTAATGGATTCAAGTCTTAAAATCTTTCCATAGATTATCTCCGCGCCCATTTTAAAAGCTGAATATATTGCTGCGCATCTGTTCATTTGCTATCAATTGCAAGTATTATTTTTATCTCTCTGTGTTACGCCAAATTGCCTCTCTGTGCAGAATTTAGTCATAGACAGGAGTTCGGGCATGATGGGTAAGAAGTCTAAGAAGACCACAGGTGCTTCAAATCCACCAGTCGCAGGACAAGCCTCTGCAAATAGCAAGAAAGGCCTAATATCTGATACAACATGCATAGGCCTCGCCAGAGTGACTTGGCAAGGAACTTATGACTTAATTGAGGCCGAAAAACCAGAGCAGACGGTAGCAGAAGCTACCGCGGATTCATTAAAGAAGTTGGACTGCACTCTCAAGGATTTGGCTGATTCTTTCCTCCATAGGATAATAGCCAAGGAGCAAATTCTCCCATATACAGACGTTGTGCGGTGGGCGATTGAAGAAATCCCCATCATGGACAGAACTTTTAGCACAAGGGATGGAAGGATTTTTGGATCGTTCAAGACAGAAGACCTGAGGCAAATATATCATTTGCCTGAGCCAGAGAAGATATACAATGACGCCTTCTTAGAGAAGTTTGCGAGCGAGAATGAGATTGAATCCGAAGCTATCAAGGATTGGAGGCAAAATCCAAACAAACACAAGCACGAATCTTCCGGTAAGTACTCGGTCGATTCTTTGGCTTCTCCTTATTGCTATGCGGGTATAATGATGTGTAGATTATGGGGTTTACACGACTCTGCCATTTTTACCATTGAAATGGTTCCTCTTATGGAGGCAGCAGTGAATAACATGATTATGGATTGGGCTACTATCCTTTCGGATAAGCTAGCAGTAGCTGTTCGTGACTTTAGGAATAAAACTATAGTCACTGAGAGGAAAATTCCCCCATTCTACTATAGTGCATATATCCTAGATACCTTATGTTTCAATTCCGAATTCCCTATTCTCGGTTGGAGGTGGACTGCACAGGACCCCTCGCCCATTCATGTTTATCATCGCAAGTTGTGGAAGTCGTCCTATAAAAACCACTTGTATCAGATTTGTAATGGATTCATGGTTCCCATTTATTATTCAATTTTTGATAAACCCATTTCAAGGACCTCCTACCTAGCCTCCTTCGATTTGCCAGCAGTGGCTAGTTGGTTTGGAGAAGAGCATTTTACCTATATTAGAGTCTTTGGCAGCCAAGCCAATGCTCATGTCCTCCCCTTATATGTTCCTGATAAATTGCTAGCAAGGGAAATTGCATATCAGATTACAGTTGAGAGTACTACACAGACTCTCAAAAAGGAAAAGAAAAGAGGCTGGCCTACTTTTCCCTTCAGATGTGGTGTCTTTACCCTGCATGATCTCAAACATGCGGAAAAAGAAGCCACAAAGATTCAAGCTTTAACTCTGGCTACAAGCCTGAATAGAGCATTTGACCTAAAGCGAACTGCCTATGCCGCCTTGGAACATGCCAAATTAGCAACGTTTGATCATCAAGAAGATATGTTCGATGACATGTTCTCTTCAGCTGAATCAATAGGTCAAGCCAAAGAACTTGCCAAGATGAGATACAATGATGAAAGGTTAACTGAGTTTGATAAACTTAGAGAGCAGAGGTTGCAAACTCTGTCTCTAGATTTATTAGCGCTAACCCCAGCGGCATCATCAAGCGAGTCGGGTCAGCAACAGACAAAGGAACCTCCCACTAAAATGAAGGATCATAACAAGGAGCGAGAGGAACAACAGAGGAAAGACCAAGAGGAAAAACAGAAAAAGGAACAGGAAGAACGGTTAAAGAAAGAGCAGGAGGATAAACAGCGAAAAGAGCAGGAGGATAAACAGCAAAGAGAGCAGGCGGATAAATGGAGAAAGGAACAGGAGGAGCAACAAACGAAAAAACAAGAACAATTGCTGAAGGAGTCTCAATCTAAACAGACCACCACCGATACCAACGTGGGTACTATCACAGACCCTGAATTGTTAAAGGAATGGCAGCAGTTCGACACCATTATCAGTGGAGGGAAAGACTCAAAAAGTACTGATAGTCCTAAGACCAACAATATGCAGGATGATACCTCATCTCAGGTTCTGAGTGGAACCAGCGGCCCACCTAAATATAAAGATATTGAAATAATTCCGAAAGATCCTAGCGATCAAATCATTTTACAAATAGAAGATATTCCTCCTTTGGATGTCTTCTATAGCCCTAGGCACAGAGCAATGGTAAAACGATCAAGGAAAAGACGAAGGCTTGATCAACCTTCTATCTTTCCAGAGTAAATGGTCATGGGCAATGTAGTGTGGAAGGGGAAACTGGATCCCTCCGATGATCTAACCAAATTGTCACAGTATGCTGGAGCTTATTCAGCTGCAACCATCGACAAAGCATCGGAGGTAAGTCTTTTATTAAAGACTAAAGACCAGGAAATCTCCACGTTACAAACAGAATTAGCCGAGATAAAACAGAGGGTAATGCAAGCGGAGGAGCAGTTAGCGGCACAACAACAGAGGACAGCGCAAGTAGACGAGCAATTATTGCTGCAACAGCAAATAAATAATCAATTGGCTCAGCAATTGGAAGCAGAGAAATAGAGGGTTGATCAGGCAGCGATCCAGAAACAGAACGAATTAATGGAGGCATTGGAAAAGTTGAAAGCAGCGAACGAGCAAATGGTAAAAACCAAGGATGAGAAAATCGCTCAAATAACATCGCAGCTAGAGAAGATTAAAGGAGATTCGCAGGTAACAGAGTTCAAGAAAGAAGCGACGTTGATAAAAAATGCGCTAATATCGCAAATTAAACTCTTGTGTCAACAAATCGCTCAAGCGGAGCCACTCTGCGAATTAACTACATCCATAAATGAGCAGGTAGAGAAAGCTAGGGATGACTTGAATCAAGCCGATGAGGCGATTACTGCATATCTTGAATGGCAAGATTCAAAGTCGGGAAAAGCCTCCAATTTGCCCAGGATACTTGAGGTTCATAAAGATATACTTTTCACGGAATGGCACACACAGGTGTTAAAGGCAGAGAGAGCAGCTTCATGATGTAGATTAACTTCTAGCAATTTAGTTGATCTAGTGAACAACACTCTCTACATAGCAAACATGATTTCCCATTGTGCACCAGGAAAGATTACTACAACAAATGCATTGGAGAAAACGTGTTATCCAGAGTTAGAAGGAAGAGGAAGATTAATCGCCGGAGTTAATAGTTTAAACATGGAAACATATTGGCACTTCCTAGTTAAGCCTCATGAACAAAGAGCCGCCTTCAAGTGTTTAACAGATGCCATCGAGTGTATGATTCCCGACATCCAAGACGCCACCTATGTTGCCCAGCTCAGTTCGCGCCTCAACAAACCTCTGGAAATTGAGCCAATGCTTAACATTAATCAGCTCAGATTCAAAGGAAGGTAGCCAACCCAATGAATCATCCTCCAGCTCCCCAGATCGCCAGCCGAAATAGCAACAAAAGTTATTGATATCAGTTTAAGTAGCATTTCTGTTTTATAGATATTTAGATTAGTATTGTATTTATAGACTCTTTCATGTTTTTAGAAAGGGTCGTAAAATTTTGTGATAGACTTAACAGACTGAAGTTTGCACTATTGTGCTTCAGCCTTTATTCTTTTATGAAACTCGACCAGTCGTTCTTACTTTAATGAAGAAATCTCTTTATACAATTGTGCACTATTGTCGTTGATTGAAGAATGTCTATGCGTTAAGGGAAGAACTACACATAGCGATTGATATCTGGGAGTGCAAGCAGCTCATATGGTATTTCTATCTGTGTCTGAAGTCATTCTGTGTATGTGAATTGTTATGTAATTATTCTTGCTATCGTTGATTATATGCATGCGCTATAACAACAAATCGTATTCATTCCACTATTGGGTGTTTATATGATGTGCCTCTACTTTTAAATCATGTATATGATAATGATATGAATGTATAAAGTGTAGTAATTTCGCTTCAATCGCTCTGCTTAACTATTTAAGCACAACAATCTTAAATGATTCAATATCTATGTTTTAAAGATACAATCATCTATATGTTTGTCTTTTAGACATAGAGCATCAAAAGCTACGCTTTAGAGCTCAATAGATTCCCGGGATAGTTTTGTTTACTTATATTTCTGTCAATAGTTTCAGCCTTCCGCCTATCACTAGTGTTATCTATAAAGCATTCACTCATCCCATTTATCTATTTCTGGGAAACTGGTCCCATTAGCCCCAGTCGGAGCCACTATCCCAAACGGAGAAGGAGCTGCACTAAGGTTCGGACCGGGTGGCTTCCCCAATGTTGTTGCAGTGATTTTCGAGGCATCAACAGGCGCTCAATATGGAGCAGACCAAAACTAAATAGAGTAGATGTAGAAGGTATATCGGTGACTTCTTTCTCCACTGTTTATTTATGCATCATTTGATAGTCCTTTGTTCGAGTAGCAATCGAAATATGTGATGAAACTTGCATCATGAAAACTTGGGAACCAGAGGACGCAAAGGATTGAGGTTGGTCTACCAACTGCATCTACTGAGATGGAAAAGGTTCTTTTAAAATATTTGGAGTCCCTTTCAACAAGCGGTTAACTTCAGAACATCTAGGACAATCCTTGGTGTAATGATATTCCTCACAGATGAGGCAAGGATATTTGGGCTTCCTCTTAGAAGCATCATCAGCAGATGATTTGGCTAGATCCTGTTTTGGGGAATCGACTTTGGATTTACCTTTGCCCTTTTTCTTAGCTTTATAGGCCTTATCTACTACGGTAGACTGAACAACATGTACCTCAAAGTTTTTACCAGGACTTGATGAATTTTTTGAAGGATTATTGGAACCAGTGTTTCAAATAGATTTATGCTTCAAGGAATATTTTGTGGAAGTTTCAGACATGAAACCAATTACACCATCAACAGGTGGTACATTAGGAGACTCCTGTGTTTTCAAATCCGAAGATGGTCTCAGAGCATCAGGCAACATCTCATACCCATGCTAGATTGCGAATAGACTAAGTCTATATTCCGAGCATAGGCAATAGCTTGCTCTTCAGTAACACATCCACCCATAGCTATATCCTTACCAATCTTGTTAGCGAACAATTTCATGGACCATTCAGTCAAAAACTCATCAGCAATCTCGAATTTGATGAGGTGACACCGACCTCTCCATTCATGGATATGATCGGAAATGTGGGTCATGGTATCTTGATTAAGGGATGTGAGCAAATGAGTTTTAGTTTCATACCGAACCAACAATGGAAGTAGGCAATGAAGGCCATAGTTATAGAGCTAAAGTCAGCATAGGTAGCTCGAGGCAACTCAATATAACATTTTATGGTAACACCTATAAAGGTTCTCTAAAAGAGGCGAAGACTGATAGAATCATCAACATATGAATTTTAAGAGCACCATAAGTGATATGTCATCGCATGGGCTTGCGGGTCCTATTTAGACTTTCCTTCGAATTTGGGGCAATCACATGGAATTTTAGTTGGAACCTGAGGCCAGTATGGTGAATGAAAAATAGGATCATTTATGAGTCGTGAGACATCAGGAAGCTCCAACGTAGCCAAGAAAGGCAATTGCGTGTTGAATGACATATAGGGTCTTTGAGGAGACCCAAACTGTGGGTTCCAACCTTGCTGGTAAGGATTTTTTCCCCACAGTGGAGGATTTTTTCCATACGAGATTTGATTTTTCCCCCACTAAGGGTTACCCTAACCATAAGCTAGATTTTGTTAAGGGTAGGTTTGATATTAACTTACCATAGGCCATTGATAAGCATTATATGTGGCATATGGGTTGTAAGGTTATTGAACCTGTTGACCCTGAACCTGAAGAGATTGACCCTGCTATTACAGGGGTTGACCTTGGGCTTGTAAGGGTTGACCTTGTTGATATGCATATAAAGCTTACTGCAAATGTTGACTTTGTTGCTGCAAAGCCTGACTTTGTTGTTGTAAAGGTTGACCTTGTTGTTGCAAAGGTTGGCCTTGTGAGTAAAAAGGTTAAGTAGACTACTGAACAAACTGAGTTTGCTACTACAAAGGCTACTGAGACTGTGACAAACGTTGCCCCTTCTATTGTAACAATTGCCCTTGTTGTTGCAATATTTTCCCTTGCTTCTGCAAAGGTTGTCCTTATTGCTGCAAAGGTTGTTGGAAAATTCCTTGGGATATACCCTGTGGGTATTCGTAATTTCCGAATTGACTCTACCATATCCACCAGGAATAGAGGATTGACCAGGTTGGACATAAGCTCCCACTTGAGGAATGTAAGACGGGTTAACCAAGGCTTGCAAACCATATGGGACATAAGCCTGTTGGAGTGGAATCTGAGCCATATAAGGATGTTGATATTGGATGTTACCTAACCCAGATGGACCAACAGGGTTAGGAATACCACCATAATAAGGTTTATTAACTCCAACCATGTGAGTTTGTAATCCACTCACATTGGTTTCACCTGACACAAGAGGAGTATTTTGATCTTTCCCTATAGGCGGTGGCACATTCTATCCAGTTGATAGAGGGGTAGAAAAAATATTTGAAACCGGCCTAAAACAATCGGCTGCAGCGGAAGGGTCAGTTGAAATGATGATACAGGCTACGATGGAATCGTAGGTTGAAGAGGAACTAATGTGACAACAGTTTGTATAGAAGTTTGAGAGGTCGCGTTTGGAATGAATGGACTAGATGTAGGCATAGCATTTGAATACCAAATGGTATTTTGATACAATGATGAAGTGCCAAGAGTACCCTAAACTAACTGAGTTAAGGTTGTATAACCAGGTGGCCACATGGGTCCACTAGTTTTAGAAAGGGTGGGAGATGGATCTCTTCGTGTAAAAGGAAAGCCTTCTGGAGGAAATTCAAACCCTTGTTCATCATCAATATTAGGAGTATGGGTAGCGGAAACTTCTGAATGACCTGGAGAAGAGGTTGGGATTTCACCTTCTAACTCCATAGATGGAAACAATTGGTGACGAGGAACCCGATATGTGTGAGCAGAAAACTCCAAAGGAATGCCAGGCTGATCGTAAGGGCTGTAAGGAAGCTAAGGAGATATCACAACAAAATCAAATAATGGATTCGACAGATAAATAACAAGCCTCTATGGACTCTCAGGGGTCTGAATAGGATTGTCTGGGGTCTCAGGATCAGATTCTTGAGGGGACCAGGAATCCGATGGAGGTGGACGAGAAGACAGGGGTTGGATATTTGGAATAATCCCAAGTTCAAAACCTTGATCTTCAAGTGACTGAGGAAGCTTCAGATGAACTCCTTGGGAGGACCCTTCAGTATCATATGATGAAGGGGAACTATGAGATGAATTCAATGGTTCAACCATGATGACTTCCTCTCAAGAGAAGAAAAGGAAAGGATATTCGTTAAGGGCTTTATTAACAATCTTGAAATTAACAAGGAATTACTCAATATTGGTTCAAGAAGAAACTACTTGGGTTCAACATGTTTATCATGGGAAGCTATTTTAGAAACAAAAAATTTTCCTTTTCATCTTTTAAGAGTCGAGAAAAGGAAAAAAAGGTGACTCTAGTAGCTTTGGATGGTTTAGCGAGCTTGAAAGGACAAGTGCTCGATGATCTTTTCAAATTTAAAGAGTCAGAAAAGATTGAAATGACCACTCAGGTAACTCTAGGCAAAAGGAGTACCAAGTAACCATGAACTGCAATATACACCTTAGCAAATAAATTTACCAAGGACTTGACATACGTGCAAGGAATCTCCCCAAATGTTGTGTTCAGTGTATCATGTTTATAGGGTGGCAGACTCAACTTCCTATGGATAAAGTATTGCAACCTATGAATTTCTCCCTTTATATACTTGATGGTACAGGGAGCACATTGAGTCTATGCTAGTGCTGTCTAATGCAAAACTGAATAACAATTGCTAAGTTTTATAGACACCTAAACACGTCCCTAGCATAGACCACTAAGTATGAATGTTAATGTTTCAAATGCTCCTTAGATTAATTGATAGATTTTAAAGTTGACCTTGGAATTATGTTTTCAGTTCATGGCCTTAACAATGTTACCTGTTCCTAAAATGCAACTAGATGATGAAATGAAATCTTTTCATTCAATGAAAGCTATCTATGTAGGGAAGAAAATCATCCAAATCATGCATCAAACCAATGCAAAAGTGCATCAATGACAATTTTCAAATGCTAAATGAAAAACATGAAATCTAATCTTTTATATTATAAGCAAATGCAATGCCAAATAAAAACCTTAAAGAAATCTACTTTAAGATATAATGATGATTTTTTCCTTTTCACTTTAGTGCAATCAATGTAATCTAGTTCAAAAAAGTAAAAGAGAATGCAAGCAAGCCAACAAACATGAAAATCTCTTTCACATTAATGATTTGAATGCAACACAAAATGCTTCAAAAACTATTGAAAAGATAAACACTTTCACTTTCGCTTTTCGAAACACATACTCAAAGCAAACACTTCCTTTCGATTCAAATGAGACAAACAATTTATAATTTATTGTTTTTCAAATGGAACTTAAGTGACTTTCACAGTATCTACTCAATCTGACACTAATGAAAACAAATTAAGACACAAGAACCAAAAGTGATTTGCAAAGGACGCCCAAACACACAAAAGACTCTTTAACACAGGTAATTGATCTCCGATGAGAAGACTAGCAAGTGGATGAAGGATGACCTAGAAGACCAAGAAACCTTAAAAGGCTTAATCAAACTTCAAACACACTTAAACCAAGTTAAGAGGTGATTGTAAAAAGACAAGAAAAGAGTCAAATAAAAACACACTGGTAAATCACTGGGAGAAGGTAAAAAGAACTGAAAATCAGAAGACAAACCCTAAATTTATTTAACCTCTACTATTATAGCACATGTTAAGAGAAAAGCAACTCACTATTGTAATAAAAAAATATATATATATATGTGATATCATCGTGACTGTCAGGGAAAAAAACACAATGGGCAAGAAAAACAAAGAAAGATCACAAAACTTCAAGAACATCTCAAATTAACAACCTTCAAGCATTTACCAGAAATTGAGACTGGCTACAGACAAGCAATGAAGTCTGGGAATGGATGGTTGATCAAACTTGTCAAAAGAAAAGGTGAATAATTGGATGGAAAGGATCATATGCTCCCCAATGGAGTCACCATTTTTTTGACAAGGTTAATCCTATCTGCAGACAAAGACAATCCTCTAGCTCAATGAGTGGGTCTAGCAACTGAGGTGACAATCAACTAGACATCTTCCTAGGTTACAATTGAAAAGAGGAATGAAGGAGATGGCCTACCCTTTTCTGATGCTATTCTGATTTCCTTTGTTGAGGACCCTGAACCGCTTGTGTCATGGGCTTGTTCTTACTTCTCTCAGTGTTTATGCACTTGCACAAGTGATCAAGACACAACAAGGCATGAAAAAATAAATAGAAAATCCAATAGCAACCTACTTGACTGATCCAGGAATGTCAAGCTAAATGATACATGAACGTATACATTTTGGAAATATGAACCAACAGTTGTGTGTAGTTAGAAAGTAAAGGGAAACTTACAACTAAAGCCTTGATGTTGATAGGCTCTCCTTGAGTGGTAATCCAAGTCCAAGCCAAGAAATATCCAAGCACTCCTTCTCCAAGTAAAACAAATAGCCTCTAGGCACAATCTTAGCATAAGGGTGAAAATAGACATAAAAAACCATTTGGGAATGGGAGAGGATGAATTTATAGGCTGGGAAAGGGAGTTAAGACCTCTCCAAAGATAATATTAGGCCCTCATGTCAAGGAGGTAGCTCATAGGGATAAGACCAGGAGGCCAAGTTGGGAGGATTCGACCTCATCTATGCCAAACGACATCCACTCGTCGCTTTGGAAGCTTCTAGATCAAAAAGCTTCTCATCCTTTTTGCGATCATCACAGGTATGTAAAGGAACAGAGTGATGCCATCGTTGGTCAAGTACATTGCAACAAGTGACCATCATTGTTTTAAGTCTTATAAGAGTGATGATTCTCATTTTTGGGGTTTAAGAGCTATTTCTTCAGGGAAAGCTTAAGGCATTTTCCAATCAAAGTTTTAGGATGGATCTAAGTTGTATACATGAATGAGTAAACTACATAATGGTCATGTTTCAGGCACTTCAGGGTATGTCACAGGGAAGTGCAGGAGGTGTGAAAAAATATTGTGTAACAACTAGTTAAGAAGGAATTCTTGTGCAATATCGTATTTAATGAGCCTCTTCCTTCTCCTCCATTCCTGGATATGATCATAAATGTGGGTTGCCTGGTCTTGGTGGAAAGTAGCTAAGAGCTCAGTTCCAGCATCATAATGAACGAACAATAGAAAATGGTTTAAAAGCATGGTAGCCAAATCACCAAACAAAGTGAAGGTGCCCCCTGGGAGTTCAATGTACCATTTTGTTGAAAAATGTGCGACAAGAAATGTTAAATTTAGAATGTGCTAAAAATAGCATGTCTAAAAATAGCAGTTTGCCCAGTGAGGTCATTGGCCACATTGGGTGAAATGTGAAACTGCTAAAAATAGAAAGTTCTAAAAATAACAATTCTGGGTCCCTCCTATTTATAGCAGTCCCTAGTCTATCTATAGGAAGTAAAATTAATTTTGGTCTTAACAGCAGTTGGAAATATTAATTAATTAATTCAGTTGAGTTAATTAGTTAAGGAAATTCGAATTTGAAGTCTTTGTGAGCATGCACATGGGTTGTCCCACTGATTGAGGAATTTATCCTTAATTTCCTCCACTGATTGAGGGAATAAGTATGAGTTCTATAATGAGAGAATCAGTGGACTTAGTTCTAACTAGTCAAGTCCAGTTAGATTATTTTAACAAGTTGTTAAAATAATAAAATATAGTTTGTTAATGCTTGCATGCATGTCACACCTATTATTTTAGATAACTGAGGATTCACTCATGGATAACTGTTGCATGTTAGTTCTATCAGAGACCCAGTTGAGATCAAATGTGGGACAGTGTACTATCAGATGCTTAACTATTTCTAGTAAGTAATTTTTGCATGGTTGAGGAACTAGTGTTCTTCAAGAATACGTAGTTGGACCATTGGTTGTTTTTGGTATGTTGGAATTAATAGCATATGCTTTTTTTATTATTTCCTAAAAAAACTACATAAGGACCATAGGGAAAGCCTATATAAACAGGGCTTGGGTGGTTCATGAGACATATCTTCATATCTTCATAGTTCATTGAGAAATGAATAGCTCGAGAGCTAATTCTTTTTGTATTGTGAAGAGGATTTCCACTTGATTGATAATACATGGTTGGCGTTTTACGCTGGTGCTTTCCCCTGGATATATCTTGTGTTATGTGTGATTAATTCTCTTGATTAGTTATGCATGTTTCTACTTGATGTTGCTCATGATTTCTATTATGCTTCCACTTAATGTTTTGTAGAAGTAGAACAAGTATTATGCTTTAGGACATTGCATATATCGGTTTGTTCTATGGGTGAAATTTCTACATGGTGTCAGGGCACAGGTGATCAGGAAAGAAAAATATACTAGCAGGAGAAATTCGAAGTTTATTATTCAGGATATGGATCTCAAGTTCTTATCACATCTATTTCATCGATGGCGTTCTATGGTTTGAGGCTTGAGTATGCCCTTAATGGCAGCTCAAACTATATAGCTTGGAAGGATCACATGGAGGCAGTTTTGGAAGATAATGGCCTTAAGGATTTCATTTGATCAAGAAATTCCTAAGCCTACTGACAAGACTGAGCAGGTGGAATGGAGGAAGTGTGTGGCTAGAGCTAGGAGAATTCTCTTGGAGGGAGTGCAAGATCACATTGTCTCGAGCCTCCATGGGAAGGAGACTCTGCATCCAATGTGGAAAACATTGAAATATTTATATCAAAATAGCAGCGATCAGAGGAAGCTAGCACTAAAGGACAAACTTCGAAAGATCAAGTGTGAAAGGGATGAGACGATCTCTATGTATCTGACCAAGCTCATCACATGCAGGGATGAGCTTGTAAGTGTAGGGGTCGTGACATCGGATGAGGATATGCTGATTCTAGCACTCCTTGGCCTTCCTAAGAGCTGGCATAGCTACCAGGACTCGGTGAATGGAAGGGAGAAACTGCCAGATTGGGAACATATATTGTTGGACTTGATGTGGAAGGAGATCAAATGAAGCACCAAAGACAGTTCTTCATCCATGCATGATGAGGAGAACTGTGCCTTAGTGAGTAAGGCAAAGAAGGGAAAGGAGAAGGTTTCTCTTTTTGAATCTAGTTCTTCCAATGATGGGAAGAAGGTTGAAAAATCGAAAGTGTGATGCTTTTGTTGTCATGAGGTGGGCCATTATGCTGCAAATTGTCCACGAAGGAAATCCAAGAAGGGATTCGGGGAAGGATCTGAAGGTGAGGCACTTGCTTCACAGTTTGAGTTGGATTTCATAGTCTTCGTATGCATGGTTTCATCCATGGTGGGAAGTGGTTGGTTTCTTGACAGTGGAACTTCTTTCCACATGACCGGCGACAAGATTTTGTTCAGTACTTTGGAGGAGAAAGATCTCTAGATACTCATAGAAATGGGTAATGATGAGAAGTATAGTGTCCCAGGTGTAGGCTTGATTATTTTTCAGAGGGAGCATGGAGCTCGAATTACCTTGACCAATGTCAAGTATGTACCAGGACTGAAGAGAAACTTGGTGTCAATCGTGATGCTGGAAGATAGAGGCTATGATGTAGTCTTCAGTAAGGGAAAGGTTTTCCTTAGACACATCATCACTAAACAGGTGAAGCAGACTAGTTCACGGGTCAAGAACCTATCTACTCTTGAGGTTCAAGATGCATGCAAAGCCTTGAGCAACAAGGAAACTAATTGAGACTTGGTGGTTGAGAGGGAGGGTATATTACCTCTCAACATTCAGAGCTAGAAGAAGTCTCAGACGATTGTGGAGGAGCCACGATTGGTGCAGGAGCTTCAGGAGGTTATGGGGCAGCCACAACAGGGGAAGTTGAGTGGAGATCGAGTAGGGACATCTACTCATGCAGAGACCTCCAGTAGGGCGAAACTTCGAGCCAGGTGGGCTGAGGGATCACATGCAGCCATACCTCCAGGTAGGAGGTGGGGCGACATAGAGTGATTGTCCAAGGAGGAGGGGCAGGATTCTTGAGGTACCCAACCTCTTGGATGAGACCTTGCTACGGGAGACCCGATGTGGAGTAGCAGGAACTAACTGATTGGGTAGAGACAGATGCGGATGGAGCGGCAAAGAGAGTGACAGTGCAAGGAATCCCAAGATAGCGCATAGCTAGCAGGCTGCATCAATGTGAGAGGCACAAGTGTTTTTCACAGTGCTAGGTGGCACAGAGAGGTGTTTAATGGTGCAAGATGCATGGATATGCTGCAGTAGCGCAGATGTTAGAGAGGGAGCACTTGTTAGTAGCAGGTAGAGCTTCAGCATCAGAGTATGTTCCTAGTCCAATAGAGTGGTCAGTTGGGAGTGTTTTTGTTCCAAGTGTTGTTGGAGCAAGTGGACTGGGTAGATGTGTTGCATGCAGAACATTCCAGAGTTATAGGATTGGGTTCGAGAGAAAGCCTTTCTTGTTGAGAGGTAGTGTTGAAAAATGTGGAACAAGAAATGTTAAATTTAGAATGTGCTAAAAATAGACCTGCTAAAAATAACATGTCTAAAAATAGCAATTTGGCCAGTGAGGTCATTGGCCACATTGGGTGAGAGGTGAAACTACTAAAAAAAGAAAGTTCTAAAAATAACATTTCTGGGTCCCTTCCTATTTATAGTAGTCCCTAGTCTATCTATAGGAAGTAAAATTA
>APFE031107145.1:0-30370 GCA_000404065.3 Pinus taeda
ATACACCAGTATTTTTGACGTGGTTAAAACCCTCAAAGAGGGAAACAGTCCACGGCCTGAGCCAACGCGGCCACTTCAGGAAATTTATTAATAAAAGAATGAAATTTTACATAAGCTTCTCTCAAAAAATAGTTAACCTACAAATGACCCTCCATGCTCTTTAAATAGAGATCATGGACCAATCGGGTGCTAAGCCACAGATCAAGTGTCAATAATACCGAGGAAAGAATGAACCGTCGGATCACTACATATCGTGACCATCGGATTGTAAGTTACAAAAGTACATATTAAAGAAACACACTTTAATATGTCCTGACGATGAACCACACTAGTTGGTTCGAAACGCGTCGACAAATGTCTTTGTCATGTGATTTACG
Source organism: Pinus taeda (assembly GCA_000404065.3). Classification (NCBI taxonomy): domain Eukaryota; kingdom Viridiplantae; phylum Streptophyta; class Pinopsida; order Pinales; family Pinaceae; genus Pinus; species Pinus taeda. Next base: position 378 of record APFE031107145.1, read on the forward strand.
CCGAAGCACTTCTTATAAACACACTTTACCTAACTCTATACTAGACCAAGTTATACTTAACTATTTCCTATGTGTCAGAATATCCTAACAAAAGTGGCACGACAACCTTATCAAAAAGAAGACATCTCAAAAAGGGGATTGGGCACTCCTTTATGACTCCAGATTCCAGGATTTTCTAGGTAAGTTACAAACAAGATGGCTTAGCCCTTATGAGATTCAAGAAGTACATAACAATAGCACTCTTAATTTGACTACCATTGATGGGTCTAGCCATTCTTTTAAGGTGAATGGGCATCAGGTGCGTCTCTACCAAAAACTACTCACCAAGGAGTATTTCTACCAACAAGTACACGAGGACTTCTCCGTGCAAAACTTAGCTATAGAGGGTGATGACCTTGCAACTTTTCTTTCAAAAACTGAGATTTTTTTTTAAATTGTAAATAATGTATATATTCTTTTTTATTGATTGTAATTTAGTTAGGTATCACCATGTAAATATGAATATTTTTCTTGTTTTAAGTGTTTGGTAAGTGTTATTCAATCGATTGAATTATTGTTGTTCAATCAATTGAACAGAACTTATGTTTATGTGTGCTTCATTGTTCAGTCGATTGAACAATTGTTGTTCAATCAATTGAACAACACTTATTTTTGTGTGTAAGAATTGATGTTCAATCAATTAAACAACACTTATTTCCGCATGAGTATTGTTGTTCAATCAAATGAACATCACTTCTGCGTTTTTGTTGATTTTTCTATTCAAACGATTGAACGATTATTGTTCAATCAATTGAACAACACTTCTGCATTTTTGTTGATTTTGCTATTCAAATGATTGAACGATTGTTGTTCAATCGATTGAACAACACTTTTGCGTTTTTTTTAATTTTTTGTTCAAATGATTGAACAGTTGTTGTTCAATCGGTTGAACAACACTTTTGCAATTTTTTTTCAATTTTCATTGTTCAAACGATTGAACAATTGTTGTTTAATCAATTGAACAACACTTCTGCATTTTTTATTTTTTTATTTTTAAATTTTTGTTGTTCAAACAATTGAACGATTGTTGTTCAATTGATTGAACATCACTTTTGCATTTTTAATTTTTTTTTTTAATTTTCGTTGTTCAAACAATTGAACGATTGTTGTTCAATCAATTGAACAACACTTTTGTGTTTTTCTTTACTGATATTTGTTGTTCAAATGATTGAATGATTGTTGTTCAGTCAATTTAACAAAACTTTTGCGTTTTTCTTTACTCATATTTGTTGTTCAAACGAATGAACGATTGTTGTTCAATCGATTGAACATCACTTTTTCACTTATTATTTTTCAATCCTCATTGTTCAAATGATTGAACGCTCACTGTTCAATTAAGTGAACAACAATTTTGCGTTTGTTTTCTCTTTCAATTTTTGTTGTTCAAATGATTGAACGATTCTTGTTCAATCGCTTGAATAACACTTTTGACTTTTTAGTTTCATTTTTTTTGTTCAACCGATTGAATGATTGTTGTTCAATCGGTTGAACAACACTTTTGAGTTTTTATTTTCAATTTTTGTTGTTCATACGATTGAACAACACTTTTGCATTTTTTTCTTATTGATATTTGTCATTCATATGATTGAACGATTGTTGTTCAATCATTTGAACAACACTCTTGCATGATTGAACAACAATCTTGCGTGTTTTCCTTTCGATTTTGTTGTTCAATCAATTGAACAGTAGTTTTGTTTTCCTTTCGATTTTGCTATTCAATCGATTGAACGATTGTTGTTCAATCAATTGAACAACAATTTTGTTTTCTTTTTTATTTTGTTGTTCAAATTATTGAATGATCATTGTTCAATCAATTGAACCAATTTTTTATGCTTATTATAGGACGAACTATGATTTATTTTTCGTTGTTGATCATTGTGCCATCTTCTTTTTTTCTTTTATGTTTTGAATAAACACCATCTTAGTGGATATGTGTCTAACATAACGAAAAACAGTAATTTCAACACTATTATGATCTATGAGGCCTCTTGATGGTTATCTTTATTCAAAAGCTGATATGGTGCATCTCTATAATAACTGGCTAGACATCTTTTGTTTGGACACAGCATAAAATGATTCATTATTTCAAACCATGCTGACTTATTTACCACACTTTAAAATGGACAAATCCCTTTGATATGATGAGATGGGGGTAAAAGTTTAAACTTTCCTTGGCATCATTTTACTTCTTACACCATCACTGACTCTTAAGGAGAAAATGAGCCTCCCTCTTTTCATAAAAACATCAAAAGATAATAAAAAATTGAAAATAAAGAAATATGAAAATGCAATCAACATTGTCTTAAAGAGGATAAGGGGTCTCATCATGAGCTAGCCTACCATGTTCATAAAGATGTAACATGTGACATTCCATTTTTGGCCACCAAACCAAGGTAATGACCTTACTTGATGATTAAAAACTGTCAGAAGGACAGGGGGTCTCATTACGAGCTAGCGTAATCATTTTGTTATATCTTGGTGAATGGCACTATGGTCATCTACTCACAATGCCAGCATAGTGGTCTCTTTATGGCAAGAAAAGAAGAATCATCAACATACTAAAAGGAGGACGCTAGCTCATTTGTGGGGTTAAAATGCAACCCTGTCAAGGCTATGAGTGCCTTCTAACAGCAGTGACTTTGCTTATGGTATTGGAGTATTATGTTACACTGTCAAATGCTCTCTATTCTATCGTCACCTATGGATTCATTTCTAAGGAGATTTCCCATTTGAACAACACTCTTACAAGACAACATGCATGGTAACTTATGTTATATATTCATTATATTATATTTGTCCAATCATTTTATGACAGTCATTACTACTTACCACCAATTATGCGTTTATTACTAATACCATTTGAGTTGAAAATATTTTCACATAATAATTTAGATATCTGTTTTTATCTTTTTCGGCCATTTTTACCTCTGATACATATATTGCTTTAATTAATTTGTCATAAATTGCACCACTTTTCTGGATTGGTTGTCTGCATTTATGAATTTTCAATTCATGCACTTGCTTTTCACATGCTTGGCGGACGTGGATGTCCTTTTCCCATTAGAGGGGGGATGGCCTGCATATGAACAGCATGTGTGATATTTATGGATAGTTGAATCATAATTATTAAATTTATTTCCGGGTAAGAATTGCATGATGATTGGATATGCGTAATAATTAGCACGGTATTTCTGATTGGGGAAACGATGGCAACAATTATGGATGGCATGCAAAATGATTACGAGCCTGTGTCAAATATGGTTGATGTGACAAATGACTTGACTGTATATGTTGTTAATTCCCAAATCAACGTCATTTTCGTGTTAATTGCTTTAACGATATTTGTTTCTGTTCTAAATTACGAAATTGCAAGAGAAGTCCATCCAGGAGAACTAGTCACAGGAACATCACAGCCATGGGAGGTAGAGCTATCTGAAACAAACCCACAGTACTCATGGTATTGAACCAGGCTCATGCAATTCTCAAGTGTGCAGGATGGCTGCAATATCTAAATAAATTGCAGCGATTTCACGAAGAAATGACACTCGAATTCTTGTAGAATTTGCAGAATGGAATCACCACAATAAGAGGTAGGGATATAATGATCTATGAAGTGGTCATAGCTGAATTCACTGGACTTCTAGTTGAGGGAAAAAAGTGGACAAACAAGCACATCCTTCTGCACAATGCGGTTGCAGTGTTCCAAGACCTGGGTGAGCAATTAGCGCGAACAGGGAAAGGGATTCACCCTTCAACATTAAGACAGTCATGGCAAGAATTGGAAGTCATTGTGCAACGATACATCACATGTGATGGTTGCCAGGATGTGGTAAATCCCTGTCAACTCAAATTGTTAGCCATCCTAAAACAGAAATTTTTAGTTAATTTGTTGTTTTATTTGAATTCTCTATTGCATGATGTCGCTCGACGAGTTAGGAAAGATAAGGACCCACGCACTATCATCAGTCATCACGGACTGATCAAATTTCTTGTCATGCATGGACTAGCCCAGTAGCAGTTAACCTGGGACAATATTGTAAATCCTACTCTGGCCCCACCTCCAGAAAAAACAGTAACAAAACAACAAGGGCCTAGAACCCCAGGTATGAGAAGGACACTGAAGAGGAAAAATTCCTCTATGCCTTTGAAGCCACCAAAATGCAGACACTCTATGCGGTTGAAGTCCCAGCGACATACCCCATTTCAAACAAATGAGGCTGGGACATCACTCACACCACCTTCAGGTCTGCAGAATAACCCTTTGCAAGATTATGAGGAAGAGGTGGCCAGGGTATTGGAAAACATGGGGATGTTTGGTGAGGGAAGAGAACAATCTAAGAATGTTGAAGGACAAAATTGTACCCCCAACCATTCTGCATCTGTTGATAGCCCTGGTTGTGATCAAACCCTGTCATTTACTGATTTCTTGGAAGAACAGAGGGAACTAGTCCCTTCTGTGGAAAAACCCCTTGAAGCCAAGATGCATGAAGAGGAAGCTATTAGAGAAGAAAATCAGAAATCATATGTCAGTCAACTGGACCCCTAAGTTGAAGAAAATCCTACAGATGAAACCCTGGGAGATGAAAATCTACCAAGAATGACTATTTTTTCTAAGTCCCCTGAAGATGAGGCCTACCCAGAAGAAAACCCGGGGAACAATAACTGCTCAGGAGACACCATTTTATTGGGGTCTTCGGAGAGAAAAATTCATGACGAAGAAGAACTAGAAGGTGAAACTCCATCGAGAGATACAGTTCTAGTTGAAACCTTCCCTCATGTTGCCACAATACCACTCGAGCATGAACCTGAGGAAAATGCAACTGCACCACTGCCAGTTGGAAGTCCCAGAATAAAGAAGTCCTACAAGGATAGGCTCAGAAAAATTCTTAAAAAATATAGAAAATAGAAGAAAATAATTGGGTAGCTAAGACAGTGGCTAAAAGAGGCCATCAGATCTAGAAAATTGAAAGTGGAAAGGGAGACCACAGGAACAAAGACAAAGCATTGTCTGGAAAGGATGTTGAAACCCAAACTAAGATTCTTTTGGTATGTTCAAAGGAAACTCAAATAGAGCCATGTCTTGTAGAGGACACTGAAATGCAGACTGAAGACCCATGTGTTTGTTCGCAGGAGACCCAAATGGAATACCTTACTATGAACGTTGTCTTTCAAACTAATGTTGAAGAAAGCATCCCAATTGATTATTGCATAACTCAAGAAGCAATCAAGGTTGTTGTCCAAACTAAGCCTATGGAGACACAAGATAATGAAACCCAAACAAAGGAGACACCTGCTTACATTCCCTTATTAAGGGAGGCATTTATTACGAGACTGCAGAATGAACTGTTGAAGGTTCAGCAAGAATTAACTCAGCACAAGGAGCAGGTAGTGCCCCTACGTATACATCAAAAATTAAAGAAAAGGTTTGAGGCACTCACATTGATTGAGGATGAGACCTTTGCTCAGTATAAGGCTGAACAAAAAAAGGTTGAGAAAGCATAGGACAAATTACAAAAGGCTAAAGAGCAGTTGGAGATTGTTTTCTCTCTTTATTCAGACAGCCTGTCATGTAGAGCCCCTGCTACAAATTATGCACTATTCCTCCTGGAAAGGTATCTCCTGCTGAAAATCAAAGTTGTTAAGGCTGGGAAGTTTTTGGAAATCAAAACTACCCTGGACTTTGTCAAGTGCTTCAAAGAACAGAACGAGTAGGTACAACACCTCCTCTACAAACTTTATAAGCACAATTTCTTTCTGGAAGATGACAGAGACAACAACCCTGGCCCCTTTTTAGGGGATGTACAATTCCAAGCATTTCTCTCTTTTGATATTAACCAACTCAAGTGGGCCAAGGCTCACAATACTTTTAAAAAGCATGAATATGGAATTGACCTATGGGTTAGAGGGGAACCTACAAAACCTCTGCATCTCTCTGTCAAGAACAAGCAATTCATGAAGCAATATGGTGTTGTGGGCAAATTGGGGCCATTTCACACAGATATTATACAAGTTTGAAAGGAGTACTTCCAAGAGATTGAGGAGGAAGCCTTTTCTACATCCAGACAAAGGTGGGAAGTCTCCAGCACTAGTGTTAGAAACCAAGAACCATTTGGATACTGGAACTTTAAATATGCCTCCTCTCATATCCATAAGTACAGTAACATGGCCTTAACCATGGGGCTTAATGGATAGGATGTCGGTATAGAACTTCAATCATATGGTATCCTTCAGATAAGTATTGCAGTGACTACAACTCAAAGGATCAAGAATTTAACCAGGCTTTTGTTGTACTTGAGAAGAAAAATGGCTTCAGAATTTATAAGGAGGAGGTATATCATGCCTATTCCCTAACTCAGCTACACCTAAACCATTTAATTGCATGAGGTCATGCAACAAGGTAATTTGGGGAGTATGTTGGGTCGAGAAAAGGGTATGTTTTCTCCTTGGTAATAGCTTTATTTAGCACTCATCCTCACGTGATTATCTCTGTTTATGAATAAAAGTAGACGAAATAATAGCTAAAGTCAAGTAAAAGTAATCAGTAAAAAATTAGATGAATCTAAGCAGGAAAAAACTGATTTGTACTATCTTTATGTGCAGAAGTCACTAATTGATCGATAGTTCCTCAATCAATAGAACATTAGCATGTCATAAGGGAAAGCGATAGCATCAAAGGCAAGGCAGGACAGCAGAAGACAAAGCAAACCAATGACTATTTTATGACAGAATCAGATCAAGTATAGTGAAATCCTCAGGATCCACTGACTAAGGATTCACTTTTATCTATTTACTTTCTAAATTTAATATATCTTGGATGTTGTAACTGGGTTACTTATTTTGATGAAGGAGGACTATGTTTAACTCATACTTATATTCTGAGTATCTCTTAGCGGAGACTTCTGGCGACTCTGGGCTCAATCAAGAGAAGATCTACTGCTTCACCTGCGGCATAATCTTTTCTATTTTATTCTTGATTGCTTGTTAATGTTAAGTTAATATTACTTTTAATTATCGTAAGGATTGTCGATTCAGTTTGCTTTTGTTGTTCATTCGAGATTTAGATTGATCTTTGTGTTATATATGAGTAATACTTTTGATTGAATTGGTTATGCTAGTTCCAACTTATATCTTTGTTCATTTCAAGTAATGTTATCATAGATTTCAGAGATAGAATTGATTGCTTTATGATTCTACAGTCATTTGCTATTCAGATATCGTTTGTTATTCATGTATCATTTGTTGCTCAATTCGAAATTGTTGTTCAATTTGGATTTGTTGTTCAATTCGGAATTGTTGTTCAATTCAGATTTGTTGTTCAATTTAGATTTGTTGTTTGATTAGGATTTATTGTTAAATTGCCACTGTTTTCAATTGTTACAGTTCTCTTTCATGAGTGAGCGATTTAGCTTCAATTCTATTTAAGACTGCCAAGCGTGATTCTTTACAAGTTGTATTTAGATCCATTTGCTTTCATGATAGATTAAGTAGAATTACAGAGTATGTTATGAATTTCGTTTAGAATTAATTCTTTCAGATTTGTTTGGATTGAGTTTGAAGAAGATATTCATTAGAAATTGCAACAATCTGTTATTAGTTAACCTCTGAATTCACTACATATACAGTACTGACATTCTTGAAATAAAAAGACTTGCCTCGAGTTGACAATTAATGTAGGAATTAAGATTTCCTGTAAAAAGACATCTTAGTGCACGAACAAGTCATATGGAATGAGGCTCCACTATCGAGATACCGCACACTACCCATCACCGATGTCACCATGCAAGCGATGAGGGTGAAATCCAACTCAAATTTTGAAGCAAGACCTTCACCTATCGCTCCTCCTAAGGGCTTCTTGTTGGCCTTCTTGTGCTGAAACTTCATGGCATAGTGTCTCATATCATGATAGTGAAAACATTTAATCTTCAAAAATTCCTTCTTCTATCTGCCCTGATAGGAATCTAATTTGGAATGGGATGACTTCCATTATCCTTTCTTTTCCTTTCCAGCTAAGGCACACTTCTCCTCATCATCATGCTTGGATGAGGATCCATCTCCAGTGTTTCGCCAAATCTCTTCTTGCACCAAGTTGGACCATAAACACTCCCACTATGGTTGCTTCTCCCTCCCATTTATTGAATCCTGGTAGTTGTGTCAGCTCTTGGGAAGGCCTAGAAGTGCTAGGCTAACCAGATCATCTTCAACAATGGTAACACTAACACTTTCAAGCTCATCCTAACATTTCGTTGTTAATTTTTTAAACTTTAGTCAAATTTCACCTTGGACAAATCAGATGAATGAGATGATGATTGCATTAGATTCCTCTTTTCGAGAGGACAATCGAACTAAAAATCACCTTATTTGAACAAGCAAAATTTAGTCTTTAAATTTATTTATTCACTCATGTATATTAGGTTAGGTAAGCCTTAAGAACATGTTAAATTGGATAGGTCAGCCTCAACCCCAAGTGGACCCTCATGAAAGCCTATAAATAGAAGATACATCAAGCTCATTTGGACACATTGGATCAAGCCATCTACTCTTCTCTTATTGTCTTGGTTCGCACAATTCTGACGGAGGAAAGCTTGCACAAAGGGTCTAAAAGTATAGGGTTGAAGCTCACATCGATCTAGGATTTTTTGGATCTCAGACGCTGGCATGCAACTGAAAATTTTCATACCTAGAAATTGCATAGTATGGTCCTGATAGCATCCAGGGATCCTTCGACACTGGCATAGTGTGTTTATGGGATTGGCCGAGAGGTTAGATTTTTTGCTGCTCAGTTTGGTCCTCAAACGCACGCACAGTATGGTCCTCAGAGTGTCCGGGCTTCCATAGATGCTCGTACATAATCCTTATGAGGGCATCCATGGTTTGAGGTAGATCTAAGTATGTTTTACACTAGACACCCTCATCCGGTTCACCTAGGAGCATCCAAATGTATTCCAAACACAATCTTCTAGTTCTATAGAGAGCTTCTAGAATTTATATAGATGCTCACACAACCCCTCCTCCCTATGTTTGGGACTCAAAGATGAGATTTCAGTATTTTGAATATTCCACTTAGTGACAACAGTGTTCAACATAGTGACAACAATATACAACAGTTGACTACAGTCAATGAAAACACACTACAGTACTCAGAATTAGGGTTTTGGTTATAAGCATGATTAGATATGTTTCATGGATATCATAGTTGTTTTGTTGCATAGATAAATTTATGGATCATTGTACTCTATTTTGTTGAATCATTTGATGATGATCTAAGAAGAAGAATATTTGCAAGGGATTTTCCCATAGTGGGTTTTGCCCTGGTCTTGGACAAATCCTGGTGTCTCTATGTGTGTGCATGCTTTTGTTTATTGTTCCTTTATGTCTCACTGCATTGATGATGATGATGTTGTTCTTTCTATATAATTTCACATGTTGATGAATACTAGTGTAGATTTCAATAATGTAATGATTGTATAGGGTGAACTTCATGTATTAATGAAGAAATGCAATTATACAAGAAAATAACAATGTAGCCCTATGAAAAATTAACATGGTATCAGAGCTAGGTTGAAAATAATCCATGGAGATCACCCCAATGATGACAAATTTGATGGAAGAAAGAAGAGAATGGTGGAGACCTAAAATAATTCTACGGTTTGAAGAAAACCCTAGGCAACTTTATTATTAGGGTTTTATGGATTCTATGAGGTTAGGGTTGGAGAGAAAACATTGGTTTATGGAAACAATATGAGATATGGAACCTAACTGGTCAATGTGAAGATGCTCAAGCACTTTACAAAGATTTGATGAAGTCCTAGATGGGATAATCCCTAACAGACCTAGTTGGATAATTGAAGACAACATTGGTATATTGACCATGGACATTGATGGCTCTTGAAGATTAGTTCAAGATGGAGAGGATCACCTCTCATTGAAGATAAGTATTTATTGACTTATGATGCCTCTTACTTTTGTTTAGACCTATGGATCTGATGATTATGTTTATTGCTTATACTTCTTGCATATGTATTTGAGTATATGGATGTTTCTAACCTCCTTGATGAGATGTGATGAGTAGATCCTTCTTGACGATCATTTGAGATGCAGGAAAGAAAAGATAGATCTGGAAAGAGGTAAAGAAGTACTTGATGAAAATGTGATAAGCACTACAAGCTGCCTATGAGAAGATGCATAGGTATTTTAATACCACAAGGTATGCATGGTATGTTGTATTTCGTAAATAACATTGATGGCTAGGTAAGCCCTAAGACATGATGAGAATGTCTCTTTCTTTGACGGCTCATACATGCATATGCAAGCGACTTGGATCTATGTTTCCTATGATGAAATGATGCACCTGGTGTTGAACGTTTTGATCTTCTTGAATTTTATGAGGCTATCTAATATTGATACATTGATACACTTGATGATTAGCTAAGGCTAGCACCTTGACTCTAGCAAATGATACTCTTGATAATTGTCATGATGGATTTCTTATAGAAGGATAGCTCATTGACCCTTATACATGATATTACTGGTAATTCTTGTGATAAGCATGATGAAAGCATATGGAAAGAGAGATTGACACTCTCATTGTTTTGGTAAAGTTTTATTGAATGACCTTACTTGATCTTATTGTTCATGATAAGCATGATAACCTTGATGTTAGAGGTATAACTATGAGATTGATATTATAGATCTCTTACTACCTGTGGTCTTGTCTTGATGGAATATGGTTAAACTAAATGTCCTAACTTGATGAAGTGACTTGATAGAAAGTGATCATAATCTTTGAGATATGATGTTGTATCTATATGATGATTTGAGTCTAACCTTTGATGAAATATTGATGTCATCATGTTGATAACCATGATAGATATATGTTTATGATCTAACGGATATGTTGTTTCTTGACTCTAGTAGAGATAGGTTGATGACATGAATGAAGATTAACAAAGTAGATTTCCAGTCAAAGGGAGAATCTCTTCTCAATTTTCTTACTCACATTAATGTCTAGTTTATGTACCATTGAAGTATGATCTATATGACATTATTGAACTGCAGTAAAGTCTCAGATCTGGATACAAAAATTAGGGTTTATGTTTTAGACGCAAACACATAACTGGGAAATTTTGTCCCTGGATGCACGCATGCTAAGGCCCAAGTATCATCTAGGAAACTAAGGAAGCTCCCATGCTAAACTGAAGGGAGCATCTAGGGGTTTGACTAAAGTTGACCATCAACTAAATATTTATTAAGCTATCTGAACTCTAAACCAAGGTGTCTCTAACATATTCTACCACTGTAATATGATTTTTGAAGTTGTTGGCTTAAATTGTTGATCACATAAATATGAAGCATTGTGCATGAAATCGGATGGTCACCTGGAAGACGTCAGTTCCACAGATATTTTGTAGAAAACAAGATCTGGAAGCCGGAAAATCTTGAATGTTTTCCATAACATGAACATGCAAACTGAACTTGTGTTTACAAGTGATCGAGACATATTATGTTTGTGCTACAAGAGGTTTTCATGATTTGACTAATTTATATAGATGAAAAATGTGATGTTATGATGCTTACCAATAACTTTGAATTGATGATTGAGATATGCTTTGACTATAGATCTCTCTATGATAGTAAATTTGGACTTGACCTGATGTCTAATGATTTGATCTGACGATTGTTGATTTACCCTGATGTAAATGCTATGTGGGTATTCATAAATTGGCCTCCTTGTTCCTAGCACAATGGTTGAGGTATTGATAGTTGTTATTCAGCATGAACATGGAACCTATATGACTCATCCTTGGTATATGCACCTAGTGACAAAAATGACTGGTATTATGATTATGAGAATGACTTGATCAATTTTGGATTGATAATGCATGGTTGATGATAGCTTTTTGGCATAATAATAAATGAAGTCAAGATTTGATATGAGCTCCACCTGTCTCCTAGTTGAAAGAACTGATACTGTGATGTTGATGACTTTGATAATGGTTGTGATCTGACTTCTAAACGTTGATAAGTTGACTCTATTGATGTGATGGTACAACATTGATTTATGTAAGGCTGATTATGTTGGCTTAGCAAGGCCTTATGCTTAGAGCACTGCATGAAGCAAGCTCCTTGATCCAGATATGTCTATATTTGGCAGTTATTTGATGAAGTCACGATGATGAGTTCCAAGGTATGGCTTTTCTTTTCATTATGGTTTTGGTTTTATATCCTGATGGTCTACTTTTGATAGGTGATGATCCTATGATGATCTAAATAAGATGGAGATAACTTCTGAAAAACGAAATGATGTATCGTGGCATGTTGAATCGATTTCTGGAATTTGGAAAAGAAATTTTATATTGCAAAGCTATTGAAAAATGTTTTGAATAATGAAATGGAAATCCTTGGATACTCCGATTTGAAGTTCAAAGATGTTGTTGAACTTTACATCGAATATTACTATTGATTGAAGCATTGATGTTCCATTTTGAACATCCATCCATATATATATATGATGTGCATAGAACCTGAATAAATTCATACATGAGCCGCTTCATTCACATAGAGTTTCCACCAAGCATCCTTTGAAATATTTGCATGAGATATTCTATTTTTGAGGCTGAGATATTTCTCCTATGATGTGTGACTGCATGGATGTATTTTTGTTGGTAGATATTATTTTTAACCACATTTAGATGTTGCTTTAGTATGGGATCTGCTATGATATATTGGATGAGAGGTCCATAGTATGATTGAGGATGAGTATGATGTTGCTAGCATGGCTAGTTGTGAGGCAGGATGAAGAAGCTCCTAAGAGAGCTATCTAAGCATGATTTGGATATAACATGGATACATTGTGATGACATAGAGTGAGATCTGATTGGAAAAAAGTCCCATATTTATAGTTGGAACCGCGATACTCTCATATATTGAGACAATGCGGCTATTCGAAACAAGATCAAGCTTGTGGTTGGCACCTCCTTGAGAGGGAGGATGATTATGGTATCCTTTTGAGATTTATATGATTATTTATGTTCAGACATAATATTTGATTCAGTGTCCTGTATGAACAGGAAACAACTGCTATTGAGACAAGTTGATACCAGATTTCAGTATGATGAGAGAAGAACTAATCAAAGACACTGAGCCAACTCTTCCTCCCTGTCTGAGCTCCCAGGGTATTGAATTGAGATAGAGGGCTCCTGGGGTTGAGGGAACTCTAGACAATAGGGTATGACCCCTATCTTTTACCCATAGGGTTGAAGATTTTGCTCCCCTATCTTCATAGGTCGGAGAAGGTTGCTCCCTTGTCTGGTCTTTGTAGAGTATACCCTAGTTGGCATCATACCCACAAGCTGGGCTTGTCGAGAATACCTCTCCTCATTTTGCCAATGAGTTGAGAGTGCACTTGGGGTGTACAACCCAAGTCAATTATGATGTAGGTGTTCCATCACATGACTATTTAGGGTCATTGATGGGAAAATAAATAGGCAATAGGATGGTTTGAGACAACCCTATGCGATTCCAGGTTGAGATTGAACTCCATGATGAGATCCCATGGTCAATATATGCTCCCCTATGTGTTTGGATATCTTATTTCTTGATATGGGGTTGTATATGTATATCTCCCCCATGAGATTCCAGGTCGAGATGTGTTCCATGATGTGATTCCAGGTTGAGATGTGCTCCTTGATGATATGCTCTCTAATGACAATTGATGATGACATTATGGGTAGTAACCTACTAGAAGAGATTCCCTGTAACATCCTAATAGATAGAGGGTGGTATCTTAATCTCCCCTCTGGTAACAAATTCTTCTTCTTCTAGATTCGAGAATGTTCAGCATATGAGCAGGAACAGTCAAGAGATAAGAAGGAATAAGAAAAGGATAAATCAAGATGTACATTGATGATTTGTGATGATGAGATACTTGAGGTAGTCATGGCATGACGACAACATGATAGATATTATCAAGGATGATACATTATGACACTTGAATACATAAAAATGGCATATTGGTCAATGGACAAATATTGGCAGGTGGAATTCTCCCTAGTTGAGAGGGAGTGTTAATTTTTGCAACTGCGATTAAATTCCAACTTGGATAGCTCAGATGATCAAGATGATGATTGAATTAGATTCCTCTTTTCGGGAGGACCAAAATCAACCTAAATATCACCTTATTTGGACTAGTGAAGTTGGTCTTTGAATTTATTTATTCACTTATGTATATTGGGTTAGGCCGACCCTAAGCACATGTTAAATTGAACAAGTCAACCTCAACCCCAAGTAGACCATCATGAAATCCTATAAATAGAAGAGACCTCAAACTCATTTGGACACATTAGATCAATCCATCTTCTCCTCTCTTATTTTCTTAGTTTGCACAGGTTTGAGGAAGGAAAGCTCGCACAAAGGGTCTGAAAGTACAGGGTCGAAGCTCACACTGATCTAGGGTTTTCTGGATCTCAGATGTTGGCATGTAACTGAGTATTTTCTTCTTTGGGTGTTGGCATAGTATGGTCCTAACAGCATCCAGGGATGCTTAGATGTGGGCACAAAGTGTTTACGGGAGCATCCAGGAGGCTAGGGTTTCCACTGCTCAGTTTGGTTTCCGGACACATGCAGAGTATGGTCCTAAGAGCATATGGGCTACCATAGACACTTGTACAAAAACCTTATGAGAGCATCTAGGGTTTGAGGTAGATTTGAGTTTGTTTAACCCTAGACGTCCTCGTCCAATTCACCTGGGAGCATTCAGATCTGTTCCAGATGAAGTGTTCCGTTTCTACAAAGAGCGTCCAAAATTGCAATAGATGCTCACAAAGTCCCTCCTCCCTACGTCCTGTTAGTGTCAGTGTATTCACACTTCCATCAGTGATCAAAAGTTACTCTTTTGCATTTCATACAAGGTGTCCCATTCTAATGAGTTGCATTCCATTAGGTCATGGATCAACTGATGGTAGGGTTCATTTCAGTTTTTTCCCTCATGACATATATTTGTTGACCTCCTTTCATACTTTTCAGTCCACGATTCGTGTTTATTTTTAGTTCATTTCATCAATTTGGTCTTAGGTCTTAGGGTTTCAGTCTCATTAGGTATTAGGGTTTTACCATGGTCAAACTTTTAGTAACTATTGATTAATAATGGTCAACAGACACATGAGCATGACAATAATCATCAGAAAAGTTATAATCTCATAATTTGTAAGCTTAATAAATTTTATAGCATTGGTATATTATTTGTAAATTTCATGTAATTTTATTATTTCTCATATGTAATTAATAGTTTCATGTTGCTCCTGGTCACCTGCTAATATTTCCAAGTACATGCCACTATAAAAGTCAAAGAAATCAAGCATCAATTCACCTATTCAAGCCAAAGATCAAGCATCCAAGAAAACGGAGTATTTGAAAAGAAAATAGACATTACAAAGTGGGTTTTGAAAATTAAAAAATCAAAAGCTGAAGAGTTATATAAAGATCATCCCTCTCTAAAATCACTTCATTATTTGAGTTGAAGTCCATGAGCTAAAATTGCGATTTTGGAGTGTTATTGAGCAAAGGTGTGCATTCATTGTGTTTTTGGAGAAGTTTTGACTGGCAATACGCACCAAAGGCCGGTGCTATGCACCTAGGTAATTTCCACAGTGTAAAAAAGAACGGGTGCTACGCACCTGGTAGCCAAGCTCCAAATCATTCCAAATCACCCCAATTTGCCTCAAAACTCCCAAATTACCTCTTTGCAAGTAATTAACTCAATAATTCTTGTTGAAAAGGGTTTTTGCATCAGCCTTTGGTGATTTTGTCTCTCAAGAAGTCAAACCCTAGTTGTCACCAAACTGTCTCATAAATTTTAAATCTCACTCATTTATGTTGTCCTATCTCATCCATTTTTTGTTCCCTAAATGTCATTCCCTCATATATTTTCCCAAATTCCGAAACCCTACACTATCCCCAAACCCTACTCACTCCCTCAATCCCATTCACACTCTCATTCACCCTCACCTATTTACCTATAAAATCTCTTCATACTCATCATACATTCATTCACCCTATCTTTTCATTCACCACAAGAGAATACAACTATAAAGCAATGGAGAAGGACAGTGAATATGAGCTAGAAGAAGAAACCCTTTGTGACAGTTCCAGGGAGAGAAACATACAGCACAGGAAGCCTCATAAAGGAGGAAGGCATATCAGGGAGGAGCCTACCAGTTTGAGGGAGCCGCAAGCCTACCCATTT
Source organism: Pinus taeda (assembly GCA_000404065.3). Lineage (NCBI taxonomy): Eukaryota > Viridiplantae > Streptophyta > Pinopsida > Pinales > Pinaceae > Pinus > Pinus taeda. The sequence goes on from APFE031107145.1 coordinate 16,657, forward strand.
GACATTTCTTGTTTTAAACACTAGTCATGTTTTGGTTTTTGTGAAATGGTGGAAAGGGTTAAATTTCATCTTGAATTAGCAAGATTTTTTGTGACACATTTGGACAACAATGAAGTAAACCTTGCTGGAATCACATTCACCTTATCACCGACTGTTATCTCAAAGGCTACAAGTATTCCAGATGTGGGTGAAAAATGGAGGCAAAGGTCAAGTTGACTTCAATTGAACAAGAGATTGAGAATTATAGGGAAACATGGCTAGAGAGGGTCAATATACACGTTAAGGGGTTTATTGAGAAGGCCAACAAAGACAAGAAGATGCTTCGCCACATGGCCTATCACTACATGACCCAGAACCAAATAAGCAACATAAGGATGAGGAAGCTTTAGGCTAGGTTGAGGAAGGCCTTAAGGACCAAAAAGGAACAAGACAAGTTAAAAATCTTGGCTGAAGCCTCACTATCCCATCAAATAAATTAATGATAGTGCCTTGTGCCAAATCTAGGCAAGTTTTGACAAATTTTGGTCATTTTCAATTTTTGAAATTTTGCAACACAGATATTTGCCCTTGGAGGAGTTTTTGAAGAAATGTCTTGTATATTTGGATTTATCATGATGAGAGCATAAAACCCAGAAAATATCAGCAATTTTGGAGCAAAACTTGGTCACCAAAAGGTCAAAAAACCGTCAAAAAATGATCTCTCTACCTCTTTTTGGACACACGGAAGCAGCCTTGGTATATTTCACTTTTGAGGGGGAACTGACCTCCAAATGAAAAAATTCAAGATGTTCTAGAAACTAGACAGGAATACCTTTCTAATGAGCTATCTTAGTCTCAATTTTGCTAAGGGGAAAGCCTACAACAGTGGCTATGAAGTAGCGCTACGCATAGACCCAGTTTGCCCAAAAATCCAGTTTTCGCCCAGTTTCTCTGCAAGTTGACTTTTTCTCCCTTCATGGATGAATTTATGATTGTAAATGATGCTATGCTATGTAAATGTAATTGTAAAATGACCTTAGAGGGCAGATTCATCATTTTGAGGTGGTTTGGGGGTTAATGAATCTGTTTCCATGCTTATAGAGGCAAGTTGTTCCATTGCCTATATTCTTGCTCCTTGTTTGGAAATGGTTGTAACAGTTCCTTATCTCTTGGATTCGACCCCTGATGGCTAGCATAGGTGGTTTAATTGTCTATATTATGTACTTTTTCAGTCATTAGCAAAGGTTGGGCTCTCTTGGATGCTCTAAGCTACATTGTACACATTTATCATTAGTTAGGCAAGGAAATAAACCAAGATTTGCAGCTATTTTTGTGGGATACTTGCAGTAAAGTGTTTTTGCAGAGTTTCTTCTTCTGTTATTAGTTTTTCTCATGTGTTATGTATGCCACAATCTTATTCATTCTTCTAACTAAATGAAATCAAGATAGATAGGTAGAATACATTGTTTACAATGCTCTGCCTTGGGAATCCATTTAGTTTTTGATGTTTTCTATTGTTTGAAGAGGACTCATGAGCTCTGAATGCCCTCCTCAACTCCTCACCAGTATTATACCTACCATCTCACTCAACTTCAAGTGCTAAAACACCTACCTACCTCGCCCATAGAACACCTTGCATTCCTGACTTGATTTCCCAGACCCAAAGTTTCCTGCTCCATTTGATCCAACAATAAAACCAACAAAATCAACCAAAAACCCTATAGCTACTATACCTAGCCTGAAATCCATATTTGATCCAGTCATCTTGACTGAGATTCACAAGGACATAGCCCTCTCCTGACCGAGTAGGGCTAGCTACCATGTTAAGCTTGGTTTGTGGTTATCCTAGGATTGCCTCCCTTCAGCTTGAGGTCAATCTAGGCTCTAACATAGTGGTGACCATACTGGAGAATGTAGTGTTATGTTCCTCAACAAAATGTATCAGGTTTAGATCTGATTGTTGATGGTGGACAATAATCAAACACCGGAAGGCTAAAATCATTCACCTAGTGACTCCAATGTCGAAAAATCCCAAGGTTCAGAATTGTTCTGGCAACTCCACTCGTCAAGAACCAGTAACCTAAAGACTTTATTGGTGAATTCATTGTTATCAAAATGGATTTTTTTGCTCGAAGGTATGCTCCCATGAGCCGAGATCACATTCTAGGTTTCCCAAATAAATTCCTAAGGTAGATTGGCAAAGGAATTTTCCTACATTTAAATATGATGATAGGAATGATGTTGCTTTACATCTGGTTAGCTTTCACATGCATATTCGCAAGTTGAAGGTTGATTTTCCTGAAGATTTCTTCATGAAGATATTCATGGCCACTCTGGAAGGTGAAGCCCAATCTTGGTATGAAAGTTTGACGCCTGCTTGTATTTATTGTTTAAAATATTTTCATGCCATGTTCTTTGAAAGGTATAGAGAATATTATCCATCCTTAAATTTAGTTCAGAATTGTTGCAAACATGTTTATAGTTTTATTGAAAATCTTGAGAGAATAAAGAGAGCTTAGAGGATACTTGTCAAGATGCTTAGGAAAATTTGCAGCAAGTTCAAGATCTTAGTACAATTAATTGAAAATGATGGAAGACAAGGACTTATTTTAGATCTAATCATAGCAGAAGACAGTATGCAGGAAAATCAAGTTCCAATTTCAGATTGTGATAAAGTCAAGTTGGCTATTCCAGAACTAGATTCAGATCGTGATGATGAAGAAATCATTGAAGCCTTCTTTGATTTTTCCCTTCAACAACAGTGTAAAAAAGCCAGTCACTTTGTTACACAAGATCATAATCAGCATACAATAGCTTCTTCTTTGCTTAAAGATGAAGGAATTTTGCATCTTGATAGTCAACAGGAATCATATGAAATGAATCAACAATATGAGGAAAATTTATATAATCCTTTGCTTGAAACTAATGAAGATAATCAACAACCTTGTGAATCTTTAGGAGGGAAAGAAGACAATTACTGTTTTAGCAAAAGAAAACAAAAATTACTTTCTCCTCTATCTAAAGATGAGATAGATCAACTCCTAAAAGGTCATGTTACAACCCAAGCTAAAGCAGGTTTGCAGTATTCACATAGTCAAGAATATGTTAGTGAAACTTCTTCCACTTTTGAAAATGAAAATCTGAGTTTAAATGAGGACAGTCTTGAAATTAGAATACCAGATATTGTTTTCTTTCATGAGGATGATAGGGCTGTCATGTTTGATAATCTTGAAGAATGTTTTCTATTTAAGAATGATTTAGACTATGAAATTGAGGAATATGAGCCTGAGAGAGACAATATGCCAGCAATCGAGTCAGAATTTCTCATGCTCGAGGAATTTACAGCCAACACTCAGATAACAGAAGCTTATACTTCTCTATGCCTTCCTATCAATCAGCAACCAAATTTTCTTTCGGATCAGAATGAAAGGAGTACTTATATTTGTGCTGTTGGATCTCAAGACAAGTTAGTGCTTCAAGATTTTCAAGATCCCTTCGTTATTCTTTTACAATCATTAGAGAAGATGAATGTTGCCTGGTTCATTAGAATAAGTCTTGGTTTCAGTTGTTATTGTGAGTTGCCTAAATGTACATTGTTCTACCTGCTCGGGGAAAGTGAGAGCAGGATTTCAATAAGTAGCCATCTGCTGGATTGGTTACATTGGAAGGCCCACTTCACATGATTGTACATATTTCGTCAGTAGGCAGGTGGTTGTCATCATGATTTGAAGCCCTTAAATCTCGATGGTCTGCTACCATTAAAAATCTTTGTAAGTACTTGTTTCAGTTAAGTAAGTCTTGAGTCAATTTTAAGTTAGTTCCAATAATTTCAAGTTAGTTTCAGAGTCAGTTTGTGTCTTTGAGTCATCAATTTTGAGTCATGCATTTCAGTTTGAATTTTTGACTCCATGTCCAATGGATAAGGCTACTAGGTCTACGGTGTTCGTGGCACCTCCAAGGAGCTACCATCCCCATTGGAGCCAATGTTAGTGTCAGTGTCTTCACACTGCCATCAGTGATCAAAAGTTACTCTTTTGCATTTCATACTAGGTGTCCCATTCTGATGAGTTGCATTCCATTAGGTCATGGATCAACTGATGGTAGGGTTCATTTCAATTTTTTCCCTCATGACATATATCTATTGACCTCCTTTCATACTTTTCAGTCCATGATCCATGTTTGTTTTCAGTTCATTTCATCAATTTGGTCTTAGGTCTTAGGGTTTCAATCTCATTAGGTGTTAACGTTTTACCATGGTCAAATTTTCAGTAACTATTGATTACTAATGGTTAGTAGACACATGAGGATGACAATAATCATCATAACAATTTTAATATCATAATTTGTAAGCTTAATAAATTTTTCAAAAACAGAGCATTGGTATATTATTTGTAAATTTCATGTAATTTTATAATTTCTCAAATGTAATTAATAGTTTCATGCTACTCCTAGTCACCTGCCAATATTTCCAAGTACATGCCACTAGAAAAGTAAAATAAATCAAGCATCAATTCAACTATTCAAGCCAAAGGTCAAGCATCCAAGAAAACAAAGTATTTGAAAAGAATATAGACATTGCAAAGTGGGTTTTGAAAATTAAAAAATCAAAAGTTGAAGAGCTATATAAAGATCATCCCTCCCTTAAATCATTTCATTATTTGAGTTGAATTCCATGAGCTAAAAGCACGATTTTGGAGTGTTATTGAGCAAAGGTGTGCATTCATTGTGTTTTTGGAGAAGTTATGACTGGTGCTACACACCAAAGGCCGGCGCTATGCACCTTGCAGCCAAGCTCCAAATCGTTCCAAATCACCCCAATTCACCTCAAAACTCCCAAATTACCTCTTTGCAAGTAAGTAACTCAATAATTATTGTTGAAAAGGGTTTGTGCATTGGTCTTTGGTGATTTTGTCTCTCAAGTAGTCAAACCCTAGTTTTCACCAAACTGTCTCATAAATTTTAAACCTCACTCATTTATTGTTGTCCTATTTCATCCATTTGTTGTTCCCTAAACCTCATTCCCTCATATATTTTCCTTAATTCCCAAACCCTACACTATCCCCAAAGCCTTCTCACTCCCTTAATTCCATTCACACTCTCATTCACCCTCACCTATTTACCAATAAAATCTCTTCATACTCATCTTACATTCATTCACCCTATCTCTTCATTCACCACAAGAGAATAAAGCTATAAAACAATGGAGAAGGACAGTGAATATGAGCTGGAAGAAGAAACCCTTAGTGACAGTTCTAGGGAGAGAAACATACAACACAGGAAGCCTCATAAAGGAGAAAGACATATCAGAGAGGAGCCTACCAGTTTGAGGGAGCTGCAAGCCTACCCATTTTCCATTTCTTGTTTTAAACACCAGCCATTATTTGATTTTTGTGAAATGGTGGAAAGGGTTAAATTTCATCATGAATTAGCAAGATTTTTTGTAACACATTTGGACAATAATGAAGTAAACCTTGCTGGAATCACATTCACCTTATCGCTAGTTGTTATCTCAGAGGCTATAGGTATTCCAGATGTGGGTGAAAAATGGAGGCAAAGGTCAAGTTGACTTCAATTGAAATGGAGATTGAGAATGTTAGGGAAACATGGCTAGAGAGGGTTAATATACACCTTGAGGGGCTGCTTAACAAGGCCAACAGAAACAAGAAGATGCTTCACCACATGGCCTATCACTACATGACTTGAAACAAAATATGCAACATAAGGATGAGGAAGCTTAAGGCCAGGTTGAGGAAGGCCTCGAGGAGAAAAAAGGAGAAAGACAAGTTAAAAATCTTGGTTGAAGCCTCACTAGCTGATCAAAGCAATTAATGATAGTGCCTTGTGCCAAATCTAGGCTATTTTTGACAAATTTTGGTCATTTTCAATTTTTGAAATTTTGCAACATAGAAATTTGCCCTAGGTGCATAGCGCCACCGGCGCTATGCTTTTCACTGGAGGAATTTTTAAAGAAATGGCTTGTATATTTGGATTCAACATGATGAAAGCATCAATTCCATAAAATATCACCAATTTTGGAGCAAAACTTTGTCACCAAAGGGTCAAAAAACCATCAAAAAATTACCTCTCTACCTCTTTTTGGACACACAGAAGCAGCCTTGGTATATTTCACTTTTGAGGGGGGAACTGACCTCCAAATGCAAAACTTCAAGATGTTCTATAAACTAGACAGGAATACCTTTCCAATGAGCTATCTTAGGCTCAATTGTGCTAAGAGGAAAGCCTACAAAAGTGGCTATGAAGCAACACTATGTACCTGGCTAGTGGCGCTACGCATAGACCCAGTTTGCCCAAAAATCCAGTTTTCGCCCAGTTTCTCTGCAAGTTGACTTTTTCTCCCTTCATGGATGAATTTATGATTTTAAATTATGCTATTCTATTTAAATGTAATTGTAAAATTACCTTAGAGGGTAGATTCATCATTTTGAGGTGGTTTGGGGGTTAATGAATCGATTTCCATGCTTATAGAGGCAAGTTGTTCCACTGCATATATTCTTGCTCCTCGTTTGGAAATGGTTGTAATAGTTCCTTATCTCTTGGATTCGACCCCTGATGGCTAGCATAGGTGGTTTGATTGTCTATATTATGTACTTTTTCAGTCGTTAGCAAAGGTTGGACTCTCGTGGATGCTCTGAGCTACATTGTACACATCTATCAGCAGTTTGGCAAGGAAATAAACCAGGATTTGCAGTTATTTTTGTGGGATACTTGTCGTAAAGTGTTTTTGCATAGTTTCCTCTTCTGTTATTAGTTTTTCTCATGTGTTATGTGTGCCACAATATTATTCATTCTTCTAACTAAATGAAATCAAGATAGATAGATAGAATACATTGGTTACAGTGCTCTGCCTTGGGAATCCATTTAGGTTTTGATGTTTTCTACTGTTTGAAGAGGACTCATGAGCTCTGCCTGCCCTCCTCAGCTCCTCACTAGTCTTAGGCCTACCATCTCACTCAATTTCAAGTGCTAAAACACCTACCTACCTTGCCCCATATAAGACCCCACATTCCTGACTTGATTTCCCATACCCAAAGTTGCCTACTCCATTTGATCCATTAATAAAACCAAAAACCCTAGAGCTACTATACCTAGCCTAAAATCCATATTTGATCCAGTCATCTCAACTGAGATTCACAAGGAGAGAGCCCTCTCCTCACCTGGTAGGGCTAACTACTAGGTTAAGCTTGGTTTGTGGTTATCCTAGGATTGCCTCCATTCAGTGTGAGGTCAATCTAGGCTCTAACACGTCTGAGATTCAAAGATGAGATTTTAGTATTCCGAAGATTTTTCTCAATGAGAACAGTTTTCACCATAATGACAACAGTATCCAGGAGTTGATTATAGGTAGTGACAACACACTACAATCCTCAGAATCAAGGTTGTGATTATAAGAATGATTAGATCTTTTTCATGGATATCATAGTTATTTTTTCATAGATAAAGTTATGGATCATTGTATTCTCTTTTGTTGAATCAATTGATGAAAATCTAATAAGATGAATATTTGCAAGGGTTTTCCCCATAGTGGGTTTTTCCCTGGTCTTGGACCAATCCTAGTGTCTTTATGTGTGTGCATGTTTTTCTTATATTGTTCCTGTTAGCACTCAAAATGAACCTCAAGGCTGAGAAGAGGCAATTCCGAGGTAACCAAAGACCAAGCTTTCGATCTGGCATCTAGCTCTGCCAGACTAGAGAGGGCTCTCTCTTTGCCAAAAAAATGTGGCTGAAATAAGTGAATCTTAGGCTAGCTATGAAGTACAAGGATTTGATTGAAAGTTGTGGATCGAAAACAGCAAGAGAAGGGACCATTGGGCTATGGAATCGAGGCTAGTTTTTGTTGACAAACTTGGGGCAAAGTAAGTGCAATGTTCAGCCAAATAAAAGATGTAAATGAGAGAAGGAAATAGGAGAAATCCCACTACACTGCAAGCATTAATCAGGGCATGGATCTACATTGGAAACTTTAGAAGAAAAAGAAGCACAGGGCTACTCAATAGAGCATCTAACAGAGGATGGATTCTGAAAAGATAACCACTACATTAAACAACATAATCATTGTGAAAGGAGCATCGTGCATGGATGAATTGCTGACATTTCCCTTAGAGAATGTTGTAACGAAATTAGCAGAAAAAAACAAAGCATGGAAATTAATTTACAAGAAAAAAATGTTGCACATTAAACACCATGATGGATCCCAAATCTAAAGGGTAGAAACTGCTCCATTAAAAATAATATTCACTAAAAACTTTACACAGTCTAAAATAGCTTTCCTCTACTGAAAATTTCTAACCTTTTACACTCTGAAATTCATAAAATATATACAATTAGCTCATCCCTGTACTAAGGGAGTTGAGCTCAACCATCTCCCTCAAGATAGAATCAGTTACATTAAATTTGGACCGAATTTCTGAAAATAGGTGTCAAATATGAACTCATATCTCCTAAACCATAACATCTGTTACAAAACTGAAAGAGGTTTTCATAGCTAAGGTCATGTTTGAGAAAAAATCTCTCAAATTTTGGAAATTCGTTTCCAATTGCTTGCAATATGTGCCACAAAATAATCCCTAAACAGGAAATCATTAAATATTTAAATCTGTAAAAATAGGTTGTAAAGATGGAGTCAAATATTCCAATTCACGACACTTGTGAATAAACTGAAAAAGGTTTTCGTTATATGGCTCGTGGTTGACAAAAACCTCCTTGGGTTTCTCAAAATTACTTTCCATATGTTGTAAAATGGCGCCGCACTAAAATGACAAAAACAATAAAACAAATGCAAAATTTGTTTTGTTTTAATGTAGGCTTTAAATATCACTGCATATCTCCCAGATAGTAACACCTGTGCATAAACTGAAGGAGGTTTTGTAGTAAACTTGTCCCTATGTGCAGCAAATGACCTCAAAACATGCATAACCAAGAATCAATCATTCATTTCGATCATATCTTCTGATCTAGAAACTGGTTACAGGAGTGTGATATACCATTGGAAAGATTTTTCCAAGCTACTTCTGATGGACATACTTAGGATATGATTTGAATTGAAACTCATGTGAAAAACATCTCTGAAAACCATACATAGTAAGAGCCCATTTTGATCCCTGGTGATAGGCTGCAAAGACTGGAACTAACAATGATGATATGGGGTGAACTTAATGTATTAATAAAGAAATTAAATTATCAAAGCAAAGAATAATGTAGCCCTATGAAAAATTAACATGGGTGAACTTGGTCAAGTACTTTGGTATTGTGTTGCCCTTCTCCATCTTGATTTTTTTGAGCTTGTCCTTCAATGCCAGCTTCCTGTAGTCACTTGTGTTTTGAAACAACTATGTTAAGGCCTTCCACATTGCATATGGAGTCTCCTTACCATGGAGGTTAAGGACAATATGATCTCGAACTCCTTCTAGGATAATCCTTCTCGCCTTTTCAACACATTTTCTCCACTCTACCAGATGTTGAGCATCAGTTGCTAGAGGCTTAGGAATATATTTTTCTATGAATTCCTTAAGCTCATTGTCTTCCAAAAATGCCTCCATCCTGTCCTGACAAGTAATATAGTTTAAACTACCCTCAAGGGCATATTCGAGTCTCAATCCACAGAACAACATCTTGCTGACTCTGAATAATGATATTGCAAATTGGATTTCACTAGCAAAAGACAAACTCATATTCTCCTCTTCTAGAGTGATTTATGCTATGATACCATGTAGAAATTCCTTGTAGATTCAAACTGCTAATTGTAATTTACTAAAACAATAGACTTGAATCTACTCTACTCATCAGCGGAAACAATTAAACAATCATGAAAGCACAAAGCATACAAGAGAAATAATTCGATCAATACAATTATTTATTGGGGAAAGCCACAACTAAAAACCCCTACTATCTTTATATTGTGTTAGTCAAAAAATATGAGAAGATTACAATGCTTTTCTCAAACTTAATAAACCTTTAAACTATCTCTGTCTGTCTCACAACTTCCTAGACAAGCCTAGGCCAATACTTAACCAATTTTCTCCTTGCCCAAGTCCCTATTTCCTTGCATTGTTTCCTTGGGAATTATCCTCTATTAATTATGGAAATTCCTCAATTGTAATTGCGCAATCCTCATAGTCTTTCCTCTGACTGCATGCACAACCTATACAATTCAGATGATTATACAACTGATACAAGTTAACTTAGTTAACTAATACAAGTTGTCATGTGATGTGGAATCACAATTTTATTCCTAATTTAATTCAAGGAAAAAATTAAATTAGGATTTTCTTGTTGCATTTTCAACATCCTTCTCTCTTATTTTCCTTTATTTATTGTATTAAATTTCCATTTATTTCTCTTTTCCTCTTGCCAATGGCAATGCCAATTTCCATAGCCAATAAATAAATAAATAATGAACCACAAGTGATTCCCAATGTAATGTTTTTCCCTTCATTTAGCTTGGAATATGTGTCCCATGACCTTGGTTTTATTTATTTACATGGAAACTTAGCCAAAGGTTGTTACAATATTCTTAGAAAGGTATCAATGGCTCTACACAATCATGTACTTTATAGAATCATTTGAGTATCATAAGTACATCAAAATCTCAATTAACTTGAAGTACCTTTAACTTCACTTGATGAGAACTTGTAAGAGATATATATGCCATATTTATTCATAAAGATTCTTACTACTATCTTAGGCATAATGAATGATACTTCTATTGTCTCATACAACCCATGTGACATCAATGACATCTTTTTGTCGTCAATGACAACACTATGTGCAACAATTATTGTATGCCAAATGCATTCCATAGCCACATCATTTAATTTCATAGTCTATAACACTAATACTATGGCAAGATTACTAATCCCAAGTACAAGGAGGCTATAATAGGTTTCTATTCCTTTCTATAGGAATGCATTTAGACATATGGCACTAGTTATTCAATACACAAAAAAACAAGCTTGTATCATTGATTTAAGACATCTGTGGTATATATCTTTAGACTTAGTTACCGAAGAATCCACAGTAAAAACCATTTTCCATCAACGTTTCAAATCCCAACTGGGATCCATCATCAGGACTTTCCTAAATGCTGATAGTAGAAGAGCTTAATTGAGGGATAATTAAGCTCTTCTACTATGAACATTCAAGAAAGTCTTGATGATGGATCCCATTTGGGATTTGAAACGTTGACAGAAAATGGTTTTTACTGTGAATTCTTCGGTAACTAAGTCTAAAGCTTGTATCATTCCTTCTATAAGATACAAGACATGAAACCCTAACATAAAACATCATGGTAAATGCATTATTATATATGATTTGAATTATTCATAACACACATCAAAAAACTAATGGAATCAGTTCTTTGATGTTTGAAAAATGATCAAGCTCTAGCAAGGTGCATCATACTAATCAAATGCATAAGCATCAAGGAAAATAACTTCTCTATTTTAGGTATACAAATGTTCCACCCAGCCATAGGTTCTCTTGCACTTATCCTTTTAGGGCTACAAATTTCAAACCCAAGGGTCTCACTAGTAAGTTTTCTAGCATAGGTTTTCTAGCACCTTACCTACTTTCCCCTTGCAACATAAAGAGAAGGCCTTCCTTTTATGTGACATAGTCCCTTAGAATTATCTTTGTCCATGTTCTTTAGTGTGTGGGTAAAGGGCCTAATTATTATCCATTAACACCAACATCACCTTTCTATATGGTTTTCATGGCTTCCTTGCTTCATTGTGTAGGTTTTAACCCCGTACAGAAATTACCTACATATGAATTCTAAAACACAAAAAATAAAAAATGTGAGATCATAACACATAAAACACATATACACAAAGATTTTCCCCTGGATCCAAAAACCGGGACTACCAACTTGATTTTTTATTATGTTCCTTTCAATGTTACAATACATATTTATACATGTCGAAGCATCCAATACCATGGACCGAAAACCATCACGTCCAATACCATGGACCGAAAAAAACATGTGTGAAAATCATGCACAAGACCATAGGTGGGTGCACCCAACCTAATATAGGGTCCAAAACCAAAATTTTCCGGGGCGCTGCCCCAGACCCCATAAAATGGGGTTACAGGTGCCCTTCAAACCCCCTGTTAACTACGTGGAAAGAATATAACACAACCCAACATTCTCCCACTTCTTGTTTTCTTTCCACAGGGGGCCACAAGAGAGCTTAGTCATTTTCACAGCCCCGAAATGCTCATTGTCTCTCTACGCCAAGAGAACTTCTCAGAGCCCACAGATTTTGTCAATGCATCTATAGTATTCTTCAAAGTGTCCACCTTTACTAGCAACACTTTTTTGTCTTCTATCATATCCCTCACCAAGTGATACTGAACATCAATGTGCTTTGTCTTTGAATGATATGCAGGGTTCTTTGCCAAGAAAATTGTACTTTGGCTGTCACAGTCTATCCTTATAGCTTCCTGTAATAACCCCATACTTAAACACAATCTTTGCAACCAAACTACTTCCTTGCTTGCATGAGTGGCTGCCATGTATTCTGCCTCTATAGTTGATAGTGCCACTACAAATTGTTTCTTACTCATCCAACTGACTGCACCTCCAAATAGGTTAAAACATACCCACTTGTAGATCTTCTTTGATCATCTCCAGCCCAGTCTGCATCAACAAAGCCACGGATATCCAACACTCTGTCCAATCCTGGTCTTGCTTGGTAGCACAAACCATAATCACTAGTGCCATGCAAATACTTGAAAACCCGCTTCACTACTGTCCACTGCTCCGTTCCTGGTTTTGACATAAACCTACTCAATACTCCCATTGCATGTGCAATGTTTGGTATAGTACAGACCATTGCATACATCCGGCTACTAACTACACTTGCATATGGAATAGGGGACATGTCCTCTTCCTCTTCTTGTGTCTTGGGACATTGTTCAGCAAATAACCTCACACCTACAAGAATAGGAACCTTCACCGATTTACTATCCTACATATTAAACCTCTGCAGTATTGTCTCGACATACTTCCTCTGGTTTAACCAGAGCTTCCTCTTTGCCCGATCTCTTTTAATTTCCATGCCCAAAATATAGTTTGCAGCACCGAGATCTTTCATGTCGAATTTGGAGAACAATTGGGTCTTCAAATCCTGGATAATTTCTTTGTCATTTCCAACAGCAACATATCATCCACATACAAGACCAGATAAATAACACTGTCACCAATTAATTTAAAATACACACGGTTATCTGCTTTGCTTCTGGTGAAGCCAAGTCCCCGTATAAATGTATCAAATTTCTGATACCACATCCTTGGTGACTGTTTTAACCCATACAGAGACTTCTTTAACTTGCATACCAGTTCTTTCTTACCCTTCACCGCAAAGCCTTCAGGTTGCTTCATGTAGATTCCTCTTCCAGACCCACGTGAAGAAACGTTGTCTTCACATCCATCTGTTCTACCTCAAAATCAAAAGCAGCAACAACAGATAAAAGTAATCTAATAGAAGTCACCTTGGCAACAGGAGAAAAAATATCACCGAAATCAATTCCCGACACCTGGGAATAACCTTTAGCTACCAACCAAGCTTTGTATTTCTCCACTTTTCCTTCTGCATTTGTCTTCCTTTTTAACACCCATTTGCTGCCAATGGGTTTCCTTCCAGCGGGAAACTCCACCAGATACCAAGCCTCATTTTTGTGCAAAGATGCCATTTCATCAACCATGGCCTCTTTCCAG
>APFE031107165.1:1381-35620 GCA_000404065.3 Pinus taeda
TTTTTGGCCAATAACAAAATCTTTGCAGCTGTGCAACTATTTTACTTACCCCAAAGTGACCTGATATCAGAGAAGTGTGTGCTTCCCTAATTATCTTTACTCTCTCAGTTTGTGGAAAGCAGAGTTTCCCACAATGATATAAGAGTCGGTCCTTCATGTGATAGTCCAATTCTTCTATTCTTTTGCCTTGACTCAAAGTTGCATATACATATTTAAAGTCCATATCCTGAGCATACTGTTTTATGCAGCTTTCATGCAACACAGAATTATGCTTAAGTATGATAGATGCATTTATAATGGGTCTATATAACATGTCTGCAACCTTGTTATGCATGCCTTTTTTATATCTGATGACTAAATGAAATTGTTGTAGCAAACCCATCCATATGTAATGTCTTGATTGCTGCAACTTAGTTTGGGAGTGTAGGTATTGAAGTGGCTGATGATCAGTATGTATTACTGTTTCTTTTCCCATTAAGTAATGTTTCCACTTTTTCACACTCTGAACTAATGCATACAATTTTTTATCATATGTAGGATAGTTAACTACTGCAGGATTAAAAGTCTCAGAATGATAACATATGGGTTTACTGTGCTGTGTCAACACTGCTCCCATGGCATAGTCACTGGCATCTGTTTGGATCTCAAATGGTCTTTGTAGATCAGGCAGGGCTAGTACAGGTGATGTACTAATCTTTTCTTTCAAGGTGTCAAAGGCTTTCTGATATTTGTCTCCCCACTGAAATACCTTGTTCAATCTTGTTAAAGCATGTAAGGGAGCTGCAATTGAGGAGAAGTTAGAAATGAACTTCCTCCAATATTATGCTGCTCCTAAGAAGCTTCTCACTTCTGTAGCAGACTTGGGTTTATGCCAGTTTACAATGACTGCCACTTTAGAGGGATCTATCTTCAATTCACCACCCCCATTATATGACCCAAATAATTTAGAGATGTTTTGCCAAATTCACATTTTGAGAGTTTAACATGAAGTTTTTCTCTTTTCAAAACATCTAATGTCTGCTTAACATGCTTTAAGTGTTCTTCCCATGTTTACTAAAAATCAGAATGTCATCCAGATACACAATAACAAAATCATCAAGAAAAGGCCTGAGTACATCATTCATTAATCTCATGAAAGTAGCAGGAGCATTGGTCAGGCCAAAAGGCATGACCAACGACTCATACATCCCTGCTTTGTTTTGAAAGTAGTCTTCCATGCATCTTGTTGCCACTCTGACCTGATGGTATCCACTGTGCAAGTCTAGCTTGGTGAAATAAATGGCTTCCTTCAATTGATCCAAAAGATCATCTATGCGAGGAAGGGGATAAAGATTTTTGATTGTTATCTTGTTCAGTGCTCGGTAGTCAATGCACATTCTCCACGAGCCATCTTTCTTTCTCACCAAAACGATTGGTGACCCACATGGTGATGTGCTAGGCTTGATGAACCCCTTCTCGAGCAAATCATGCACCTGCTTCTTGATTTCAACATTCTCTAAAGCAGACAACTTGTAAATTCCAATGTTAGGCAATGGAGCATCTTGCTACAAAATAATATCATGTACTATTTCCTTTTTGTGTGGCAGACCTTTAGGTTCTTGAAACAAGATATCATACTCTTTTATACCTGTGGCTGCAATGGTTGTTTCATCTCCCGAGTTTGACCCCAAATCTTTCTGAATAGTTGCAATAGTCTTCTTCTTCTTGCCCTCGATCTTCTTAGGTCTCAGCTCTGGATGCAGAATCCAACAATGCTCATCCTCATGCCCATCCTTTTTACAGTGAGTGCATGAAGCTTTGCTTTTCTGTGTAGTGTTAGCCTTCCTTTCTTTTCACTTCTTCTTTCTTTTCTCCTTGTTCTTGCTTGCAGTGGGTTGGGATGGTCCCCCAACTTCTGGATTTCCATTCTTTCCTCTAGCTTCTAGATGAGTAGCTTGTACAGATACCTCATCTATACTAGTGGGATTAAACATGAGGATGGTATGCCTCATGTAGCTGTGTAGACCACCAATGTACTTCAAAAGAGTCTCTGGTGAGTCTAATGAGATTCCTAGAATCAATGCTCTCTTTCTAAATTCTTGAGTGTTACCTTGCACATTTTTCCCTTTCAACAGTCGAAGAGTTTGCCAACTCATCATGACTTGTTGCATGTAGGCCAATGGATAGAACTGCTTTTTGATTGCAGACACAAATTCACTCTAGACAGAGATAGTCTTACCATGTCTTTTCATGTTAGTTTGGGTTCTGCCTTCCCACCAAACCAAGGTAGTGCCTCCTAGGCGTAGGCTTGCCAGCTAAATCTTGCTCTTGTCTGAGTCGATGTTCTATACTCTGCAATAAACATCAATTTGTCTAATCCAATTGTCCAACTTTTCAGCATTTAGCTCTCCATCATATATAGGCAAATCAAATTTAACATCTAGTTTGATCAACGATGCTTTCTTGTTATGCACAGGGCTATTAGGAGGTGTGAGAAAGCATTCCTCTTTCCCTTTTCCTTTGGAGTGGTCATGGAAGTGAGACTCATCTTCTTCTTTGTCTTGTTTAGAGCCTGATGAATCTTCATCCTTATGTTTTCTAAAGTCCCTATACGTTTCTTCTACCATGGACTTTATGGCTAGGAAACTTTCTATGAATTGAGGGTCTGGCGCCACAGAACCTTCCACTGTCATTGTCTTCCGAGGATAGACTCTCCCAATTTTAGGATTAGTTTCGACCAACTCTCCTCCTAATTTGAACTTTGATCTAGTGAGCATTCAACAGCTAAACCAACACAAGCTTGTCTAACCTTACAACCTAAAGCTCTGATACCACTTGATCTGATAATCACCCTATGTGATCTTAGTTAAAGATTTATTAAATGAAGGTATTACAGAGTCATGTGCTGGTGTGTGTCTATGTCATTTTAGGCAATGGATCGATCAGATTGCGAAATACACAGACACTGGAAAATGGAAAACAACAGAGAAATACAGTAAGCAAATACCAGAACACAACAATTAATAAGGAGTTCACCCTATCCTCCAGGGCTACGTCTCCAGTCCAGCTTTCAGTGGTGGCCTTCTTTTATTGTGTCTTAAGCAGAGACTTACAATGAAGGAGCTCAATATGAGTCTCCTGGAACAGAATTGCTTGGCAGGGTGGTTCTTGGATTCCCCAAGCCACTAGAGTGCACAGACTCTTTTCCTTGCTAGCTCTTGACCTCTCTGGTCTTTAATGGAAGGAGCCCAATGTGGTGCTTGGTCCTGACAGATCCTCTCAGGGATGGCTTGAATCTCTCAAGCTCTCTGGTGCTCGACGCTGCCTTTGGTCAGCTCGGCCCTCTGTCTTCTTTCTGCTTTTTGCTTTACTGTCTCTTCTTCGTTTTCTCTGTCTTCTTCCTTTTCTTCTCTTCTTCGTCCTCAGTGTCTTCTGCTTTGTCTGTTCATGGCTTTAAAGCCATTCGATCTCATGGTTAATCGATTCCCCTTCCACCTCCGTCGGATCGCCTGCTAGAGCTTCGCTTGGAGTTCACCGTCTTGGCGTCATCATTAGGCTCACAGGGAGTGGCCACTTGTCCTCCTGCGAATTGTGCCAGCTTTTTCCTCGTCAGTTTGATTCTTCGGTCACGTCGTGGAATGAGTCATCTGCCACCTTGGCGGTCAAATCAGACATCAAACTTCTCTCTGACGCGGCTTAATCCCCTGTCAATTCCGGCTTTCCCATCGGGTGCGATCTTAGCTGTTAGATCTGGAGCCCCCAGATCCGACGCCATTTGCTCATTTCGCACGGTTGACTCGCTCGACCGTTAGCGCGCGATGACGCTTGCCACGCATCGGGCGCTGAGTGGAATCGCTCCTTTTTCGCCAAATCTGCTTACTGCCCAAGGGTGCCCCCGATAAATACCACTGGTTTTTGGAGCGCAGGTCCTACCTTTAGCCTTTAGCCTTTTCCCCACGATTTTCCCAGCTCCCATGCGATCGAGCGCTTGGGGCGTCTCCTTCTCGAGGGGTTTTGCCTAGCTAAGCGCTAATTGCGCATCTAAAACTGCCTCCTTTTCCTAATTTGGGCTTCCTAAGGGCTAGTTTCACCTCCTACGCAGTCTCCATGGGCCTTGGTCAGCGCGCTTTGACTGAGGTCCTCATTGTTCCACGCTGGCTGCCAACTGCCACTATTCAGAGGTTTTTATGATCGCTCCATGCTCTTTGAATTCGAAGTTTTGTCTTGATTTGATACAGTCATGGTTCTCTGATTTTTCTTCATGGATCCAATTTGGATCAATGAGTGAATGACTAAATGAGTGCCTTGCTGTCAAGGCCTCCCAAATTTCCCTTGCTGTGTCCTTCTTAGCAATATGTGGGATCACATGATCCTTGACCCCATCCAAGATCATGCACCTTGCTTTTTCCTGAGCCTCCTCGTACTTCTTGAGAGGATCAACATCAACCAGAGCAACAACCGTCTTCAAGGCATAATCCTTGATGTGATTTTTATCCAAAACTGCCAGAATCCTAGCCTTCCAGATGACGAAGTTGGATGCTCCATCCAACTTGTCCCGATTCCTCAGTCTGTTAATGGCCATCTCTGCTCAAATAAGTGTCGAACTGGTTCTCTTTTCCCTCCTTCGCTCCTGCCCCAGCAAAACTCGGATTTGGATTTCGATGGAGCTAGAAATCCTCTAAGGAACAAGCTCCCTCTGAATTTTGATTTCCTTCACGAAAATCCTTCTACCAACCATTGTCGAACCACCCTTATCTGATCTCCCTTTGCTGCTAGCAGCTCAACACGGGATCTAGATTTCTTGGCAAGAAATCTTCTAAGGAACTGATTCCCTCTACTTTGCTTTTGTCCCACTAGGTAATGTTCTACACCAACAGAATCAACACCCCACCAGCAACTCTAGGATGAAATTTGCATTGCACCTCTAGCCATAGCGACTAGAAAAACGAGACTCAACAGTCTCCGCGCTGGCCCAGTAACCACTGCGCTGCCCTCTGTAGCAACATCACCCAATCAGGTTGACGTAGGCTCTGCGTGAGCCTCCCTTGGTGACTGCATCACCCTTCCTCTGCTCTCTTGGCCTGAAACTGCGTTGTCTCTCGGGACAACTGTGTTCACGCACAAATTTTTCCTTTGTCCTTCTGTTGATGGCTTCAGTCCTCCTTGATCTACAATCGCTCTAATACCGTATGAAAATTTATGAATCTAACAACCAGAAATCCTACTGCAGTAAATTGATTTTCATTACCTACTTGTGTTCTTCAGTTTAACAAATTATTTTATGAAATATTTAGAAAATATTAATGCAAATACACTGCAGCCTACACCAATATATAGATCAAGTACTGAAAAAATAAATGATACAATCACACAAAGGACACTTATTTTTGGACTAAATGTCCACGGAAAAACCTAGTGTGGGAAAACCGGTGCAACAAATATGAGGGTTTTATTATTAAGCAAATTTATAAATACAACTAGGGTGCCAAATCTAGTTCACCCAATAGAGAATAAACCTGATGGAAGTACCTCTATCCGGAGACAAATATTTTGGCGAATCCAACCACTGGATGAACAAACCCCATAGGTGACTGCGCTGTCCCTAGTGCTGTGCAGTGATGGCTGCTCTAAAATCTGCGTTGGAACTCCATCACCTCCTCTAGGAGCTGCGTCACCCTCCTAATGAGCCTTCTCAAATTAGAAATCAATTTGCTGAATTGCTGCTCGATCTGCCTCACAGAAACCCCAGCGCTGCCTCTAAGTGATTGTGTCATCTCCTCTAGCCTCTGCGTCACCCTTCTGGAGCTGCGCTGCCTCTCCTTGGTGTTGTACTACCTCTCTGCTATGTATTCTCGGCCTTGGACTGAAGTCCCTCTGTCGAATTGCCCCTCTCTGCACTAGAAACTTACTCCGAAATTCTCAACAAATCACGCCCCAGAACATCGAACTAGCTCAAGTGCTGCTCTTTGTGTGTGTGTTCTCCAATTGACCCCAAGCCTCCTTTTATACTTT
The DNA here is from genome assembly GCA_000404065.3 of Pinus taeda. Classification (NCBI taxonomy): domain Eukaryota; kingdom Viridiplantae; phylum Streptophyta; class Pinopsida; order Pinales; family Pinaceae; genus Pinus; species Pinus taeda. Next base: position 7,373 of record APFE031107165.1, read on the forward strand.
TCCTGTTGAGAAATCAATGGTCGTGATCTAATCTCTAATCAACGGCTAAGATTAAATTAGACTTGATCCTCATCTCTTAGAAGCTTCTCACCCATATTTTCATTAATACCCATTAATATTTTAATTTTCCTAAGTTTAGACTTAGGAATCCCATTAAAAATATTAGTTATTTTAATAAAATAAAATCCGGGTGGAATTTCACCAAATGATTTTTGGGTCTTGGAGATCTCATGTGTTCTAGCCCCTCTATAAAATTTTGGAGCTAGAGCACATCCAATGCTACCCAAAAAATCAACGCTCCCTCTTAGCGAGGAATGTGCTCTAGCAATACTTCCCAGCAAAAGTATCACATTGATCCATGACATCGGTTCTTTGCGCTGTTGATGCTCGGCTTGCTACCCTTCATCCACTGCGCTGCTGCAATCTATACTGCTGCCCATGAAACTGCCACTGTCACTACTACATCCGTATTGCAGCTCCCTCTCAATATGCTGCATCATGCTGCCCATAGCACTGCGACTGCTAACTGTTGTACTGCAACTCAGCTGGTGAGAAGTAAGCAACTAAAAAGCCACCCAAAAGCTGACATGTTGGTTAGTCTGGATGCCCCTTGACGCTGAAGCTACCTCTGCTGCTAATCTGTGATGACCCTTTGATGCTACTGCGCTGCTGTTGTATTTACTCTGTGGCTTCCGCACTACTACAACACTCCACTGCGCTGCTTTAGAATTTGGCACTCTAGCTCTACCACTGTTGCTCCATCATCCCTTGTAGCAACTGACTCCCGTCATTCTGCTATTGTCATTAATGGCTCTCGTAGCTGTATGTGATCCAAGAGTTTGGGCACCTCAAGGATCCTGCCCTTTTTTCACTGTAGCTCCAACTACAATTCTAAATCTCCCCACCTCTTCTTTAGAGGTGTATGAGAACTCATGGTGCAATCATCATTGTCCTCCTTGTCAGCTTGTGCTGGAGCAACCTTTGAGTCAAACTTCTCTTCTTTGCCCTCTTCCGAGGGCACTACGTGACGAAATGACCCATTTCTCCACATCTTAAGCATCTGACTTCGGATATGTCCTTCTTTCGTTTATGCTACCCTTGTTGTCCCGCTGATGCGAGAGACGCATCCTCCTCTTCCTCCTTGATTCTGATCCCTTTGTTGTTGCTTCCCGCCTTGGTCAACCATCTGATCTCTTCCTGTCGAAGAGATGCCCACATCTTCTCCCAACTGGGAAGAGAAGCCCTGCCCAAGATGCTTTCGACAAAGGTTTCCCAGTCTTTAGTGACTGCATTCAGGGTAGTCCTGACCATAAATTCAACATCTGGTGTAGACCCTATGGAAGTTAGTTGGTCATGGATCCTTTGTAACCTGAGAAGGAAGGGATCAATTTCTTCTCCCTTTTGCATCTAAAACTATCTTAGCTGATTCTCAAGTAACATCTTCGGTTGAACAAAAGTTCCCTCATACAATGTGGTCAAGGCCTCCCACATTTCCCTTGCTGTGTTCTTCTCAGCAATGTGTGGGATCATATGATCCTTGACCCCGTCTAAGATCATGCACTTTGCTTTTGCCTGAGGCTCCTCGTATTTCTTGAGAGGATCAACATCAACTGGAACAACAACCGTCTTCAAGGCATAATCCTTGACGCAATTTTTATCCAAAACTGCCAGGCTCCTGGCCTTCCAGATGACGAAGTTGGATGCCCCATCCAACTTGTCCTGATCCCTTAGTCCATTAACAACCATCTCTGCTCAAATAAATGTCAAACTGGTTCTCTTCTCCCTCTTTTGCTGCTGCCCCAATAAATCTCGGATCTGGATTTCTATGGCGCCAGAAATCCTCTAAGGAACAAGCTCCCTTTGAATTTCGATTTCCTTCACGGAAATCCTTCTGCCAACCACTATCGAACCACCCCTCTCTGATCTCCCTTTTCTACTACTCAACACTGGATCTAGATTTATTGGCAAGAAATATTTTGAGGAATTGATTCCCCCTACTTTTCTTTTGCCCCACTAGGTACTGTTCCGCACCAACAAAGTCAACACCCCACCAGCAACTCCAAATGAAAGTTGTGCTGTACCTCCAGCCATGACAACTAGAAAAATGAGACTCAACAGTCTTCGTGTTGGCCCAATAGCCACTGTGCTGCCCTCTGCAACAACAACGTCACCCAATCAGGCTAACGTATGCTCTACGTGAGCCTCCCTTGGTCACTGTGTTACCCCTCCTCTACTCTCTTGGCCTGAAACTGTGCTCTCTCGTGACAATTGTCTTCATCCACAAATTTTTCCTCTATCCTTTCGCTGATGCCTTCAGTCCTCCTTGATCTGCAATCGCTCTGATACCATGTGAAACTTTATGAATCTAACAACCAAAAATCCTACTGCAGTAAACTGATTTGCATTACCTACTTGTGTTCTTCAGTTTAACAAGTTATTTTCGGAAATATTTAGAAAATATTAATGAAAATACACTACAGCCTACACCAATACATAGGTCAAGTACTGAAAAAATAAATGAGACAATCACATAAAGGACACACTTATTTTTGGACTAAATGTCCCCGGAAAAACCCAGTGTGGGAAAACTGGTGAAACATATATGATGGTTTTATTATTAAGCAGATTTCTAAATACAACTAGGGTGTCAAATCCGGCTCATCCAACAGAGAATAAACCCGACAAAAGTACCTCTATCCAGAGACAGATATTTTGGCCGATCCAACAACTGGGTGAACAAACCCCACAGGTGACTGCGTTGTCCCCATTGCTGTGCAGTAATGGCTACTCCAAGCTTTGCGCTGGAACTGTGTCACCTCCTCTAGGAGCTGTGTCACTCTCCCAGTGAGCCTTCCCGACTCAGAAATCAATTTGCTGAACTGCTGCTCGATCTGCCTCACAGAAATCCCAACACTGCCTTTAAGAGACTGCGTCAGCTTCTCTAGCCTCTGTGTCACCCTTCTTGAGCTGCGTTGTCTCTCCCTGGTGTTATGCTGTCTCTTTGCTATGTATTCTCGGCCTTGGACTGAAGTCCCTCTATCGAACTTCCCTTCTCTGCACTAGAAACTTCAAAATTCTCAGCAAACCACGCCCCAAAATTTCGAACTAGCTCGAGTGTTTCTCTCTCTGTGTGTTTTCTCCAACTGACCCCAAACCTCCTTTTATACTTTTCCTGTTGAGAAATCAATGACCATGATCTAATCTCTAATCAATGACTAGGATTAAATTAGACTTGATGCTCGTCTCTTAGAAGCTTCTCACTCATATTTTCATTAATACCCATTAATATTTTAATTTTCCTAAGTTTAGACTTAGAACCCCATTAAAAATATTAAGTATTTTAATAAAATACAATCCGGTTGGAATTTCACCAAACGATTGCTGGGTCTTGGAGATCTCATGTGTTCTAGCCTCTCCACAAAATCTTTGAGCTAGAGCACATCCGATGCTACCCCAAAAGTCAACACAAACTTCGTCAATTGATCAACCACCACATAAATGTAGTCTTTGCTCTGTACTGTGGGCAACCCAGTAATGAAGTCCATCGACACACTCTCCCATTTCCCCTCAGGGATAGGAAGAGGTTGTAGCAACTCTGCAGGGTGTGACTACTCACCCTTGTTCCTATGACATGTGTCACACTCCTTGGCATGCCAAGGAATGTCATCCTTCAGGACCCTCCATGCAAAACGCTCTCTGATGGCCCTATATGTCTTTGTGAACCCCTGGTGCCCTACTAGTGGTGAATCATGGTCAGTCTGTAAAATCTTCTCCCTCAATCGGGAGTTGGGAACCAAGTAAATCTGGTCTCTGAAGTAAATCACCTCGTCCATCACCCTGTATCGGTCATCCGTCACCGCCCCATCAAGGATCTCACATGCAAATCGGTCCTTGGAGTACTCCACCAGTAATTGCGCCTTCCAGTCCGGGACAATGCTCATTAGTGAAAGGGAAATTAGTCTCTTGGACAACACATCTACCATCAGGTTGTGTTTCCCTTTGACATACTCAATGTCAAAGTTGTACGCTTAGAGCTTACTCACCCACCTCTGCTTCCTCTCTTGCAACTGCTTCTACTCCAAGAGAAATTTGAGGCTGTTTTGGTCTGTCTTGACCCTGAACCAGCTCCCCACCAAGTACTATCTGAACTTGGCTAGCACATGCATGATGGATAACATCTCCTTGTCATAGATAGAGTACAACCTCTCGAGGGGCAATAGTTTCCGACTCTTGAAGGCTATGGGGTGCCCTCCCTGTGTCAAAATTGTGCCTACACCCTCTCCAAATGCATCACACTCCAGCATAAAAGGCTAGGTGAAATCGGGGAGTGCGAATATAGGAGAACTGCTCATGACCTGTTTGAGGCGATCAAAAGCCTCCTGGGCTGTAGCTGTCCACTCAAAGGCCCCCTTCTTCATCAGATCTGTGAGGGGAGATGCGAAGTGAGGGGAGCTACCAACTAAGAGAATCCCTTTATGAACTTCCTGTAGTAAGTGCAGATGCTCACAAATCGCTCAACTCTATCACATTTCGAGGCTTTGGCCAATCTCGGAAGGCCCTGATCTTCTCCTCATGGATTCTCACATTATCCTCCTCAATGATGTGCCCCAGGTAGAGCATCTCTGTCAAGACGAACTCACACTTAGATAGTTTCGCATAGAACTTCTCCTTCAAAATGCGCAACTTTTCTCTCTAAGTGCTGCAGGTGATCCTCCCATGTTCAGCTGTAAATCAAGATGTCATCAAAGAACACCAACACAAACTTCTGCAGTTGTCCACGAATCATGTGGTTCATGTAGGACTGGAAAGTCGCTGGTGCATTTGTTAGACCAAAAGACATAACTAGGAATTCGAAGTGCCCATATTGGCCCCTGAAAGCAGTCTTAGGGACATCCTGGTCCCTCATACTGATCTAGTGGTACCCTGGGCATAGATCAATCTTGGTGAATAATTTCGCCCCCCTCAGCTCGTCCATCAACTCATATATGCGTGGGATAGGGTAGCAATTCTTCATGGTCTTCTTGTTAAGGGCCCTCTAGTCAATGCACATCTATAGGGACCTGTGCTTCTTCTTCACCAAAACAACTGATGAAGCAAAAGCACTGGAGCTAGGCCTAATGTGCCCAAGTGCCAACAACTCATGAATAGCCCTCTTTATCTTATCCCGGTATGCCTTGGGATGTCGATAAGGAGTAGTAATCACTGCCTATAACCCGTACTCTAGCCCAATTGTATACTCAAACCCTCCGTCAGGTGGCTGACCCGATGGTATGTCTCCAAAGACTACTGGGTACCTGTCCAAAATGGCTTGTATATCCGAGTGCGATGGCTTGGGCTGACCCCCAGCCTCTGAAATCCTCAACTCCACAACCCACTCAATGCCCTTGTGTCTTAGATCCACCTCCATCTTGTGGGCCAAAACAGTCTGTGGAGGGTAAGAGTGCATACTCCATAGCAAAACTGGTTTTCCATTTGGCCCTATGAACTCCATCTCCAACTTCCTCCAATCAGTGGTTACTCTGCCAAGCGTGTAGAGCCACTGGACACCCATCACCACATTGGTGTCTGGCGCATCCACCATGAAGAAGTGATATGTGACTGAGTAGTTTGTTGAAATTTCTAAGTCTGACACATCAGAAATTCCTATTGCATTATCTGGTTTATTTCACCTACTTGTTTATTCCATTAACAAGTTATTTATACATATAAACACTGAAAATAAACACAAATGTAGCCTTAACTCATATACAGATCAGCAATTGAAATACTAGACAAACACACAAGGGACACCGTTATTTTTGGACAATCGTCCCCGGAAAAACCCAATACGGGAAAACCAGTGCAGCAGTTCTGAGGGTTTTATTATTATGCAGGTTTATTGAGTACAACTAGGGTGCCAATCTATCTCACCCAACAAAGGTTTTTACACGACAATAATACCTCTTCTCGGAGACAGATATTTAGCAAGTCTTCCCCATGAAAATCCTTCTGGCGCTTCTCCAAGGTTGTGTGTCAGCCCTGCTAGCCTTAGCGTAGCTCTAGAACCCTCTGCGTTAGCCTTCTGCCTCTCTGCGTGAGCTCTCTGGCTTTCTACGTCACCCACACAGGCCCTTCAGCCTCTGCGCAATCTCTAGTTGCCCTTGCGTGGCTCCTGCTGCCTCTGCGTAGTTCTAGCTGCCTCTGCGTTAGCCTCCTCAGTCATTGTGCTGACCCTATGGCACTATCTCTGCCTCTCTACTATGTACTCACTACCCCTCGCTGCAACAGATCACTTGTTCGAATTTTCTCAGCAAGCCCCGCTCTAGAAAATCGAACTGACTAATCAATCTTGGTGTATCTCCAACTGACCCTGAAGCCTCCTCTTATACTTTTTCTGTTGAGTATTCAACGACCGAGATTAAGTCTCTAATCAACGACTAAGATTAGATTTGGCTTGATCCATGTCATTTAGAACATTCTCACCCAATTTTATATTAATACCCATTAATAATTTAATTTTCTTGAGTTTAGACTTAGGAACTCCATTAAAAATATTAATTATTTTAATTTCTCTAACTGGGTGGAATTTTCCCAAACCATTTCTGGGTCTTGGAGATCTCATGTGCTTTAGCCTCCACCAATTTTCATGGCTAGAGCACATTTGATGCTACCACAAATCAACAGTCCCTCTTAGCGAGGAATGCGCTCTAGTAATGCTCTACCACTGAGCATCATACTGATCCTTTTGCACCAGTACCTGTGTTGATGCTTGGCCTGCTGCCCAACATCCACAACATTGCTGTTTCCTGTACTGCTGCTCATGGCTCTGCCACTGCCACTGCTACATTTGTACTGCAACTCCCTCTCAACATGCTGCATCATGCTGCCCATAGCACTACCACTGTTAATTGTTTCACTGTGTTGATTTGGGGTAGCATCGGATGTGCTCTAGCCATGAAAATTGGTGGAGAGGCTAAAACACATGAAGATCTCCAAGACCCAGAAATCGTTTGGGCAGATTCTAACCGATTTGGGAGATATTAAAATAATTAATATTTTTAATGGAGTTCCTAAGTCTAAACTTAGGAAAAATAAAATATTAATGGGTATTAATATGAAACTGGGTTAGAAGGTTCCAAAAGTCATGGATCAAGCCAAATCTATTCTTTGCCATCGATTAGAGATTTAATCTTGGTTGTTGAAGGACCAATAGGAAAAGTTTAAGAGGAGGCTTGAGGGTCAGTTGGAAGACACACCAGAGTGATCAGTCATTCAATTTACTAGAGCGGGGTTTGCTAAGTAAACTCGAATCAGTAATCAACAGTGAGGGGTAGTGAGTACTGGACAGAGAGGCAGGGATAGTGCCGAGGGACCAACGCAAAGGCAGAGAAGCAGATGTAGAAGCCAGAGCAGGCCATGCAGAGCCCAACAGAGACAACGCAAAGGCCAGAGCGACTGCGCCATCCACGCAGAGGGCAGAAGTAGTGACACAGAGGGTCCCAAAGGCTGCGCGATGCCTCAGAGGGTTGACGCAGAGGCTAGGAGGGCTGGCGCAGTCCTTCAGTGTTGCTGGAGAGGGTTTCTCTCACCCATATGATGGATGAGCGATAAATCCCTTTGGTTGATCGCCCAAAGGCGATCCATTGGGCAAGTTTTTTGAATACCTGCTTCTGAATAGAGAGGCATTACTGCTGGTTGTTTTTCTCGGTCAGGTGAGCCAGTTTGGCACCCAATTGTACTCAAGGAAAAACTGCATAATAATAAACCCTCATAATTGCTGCACCGGTTTTCTTGCATTAGGTTTTTCCAGGGACGAGTTGTCCAAAAATAATAGTGTCACTTGAGTGTTTGTTTTATTTCAGTTATTGATCTGTAGATGGTTGAGACTGTATTGTGTTTATTTTGTTATTTATATGTTTTTAAATAACTTGTTTGTAATTAACGAGTGGGAGAAATAAACCAGAAGAATACAAATAAAATTTTTAACGGATAGAATTAGAAATTTCAACATGGTATCGGAGCGTGGTTGTAGATCACAAGAGAATTGAAGGCATCAGCTGGAGTAGAGCATTTGCAACAGAATCAACTCTCCCGAGTGATAGAAGCTGATCCTTGCAGAAAGCGACAGAAGAGGGTTGATGCAGAGGGACTGCGTCATCAGTCCGGGCCAGAAAGAGGCCAACGTAGAGGCTGAGGAGGGTAGAAAAGGGCTCACGCAGAGACCAGGAGGGTTGATACAGTTGGTTGAGGGAGCATTTTTTCAGTGCTGGGATTGCGTAGAGCCTAGAGGCTCAGTCCTTCAGTTACTGGGGCATAGGAAGCTGTGGGCAGTTTGCGGGAGCGAAGCTGGTGGGGTACTGTGGGTAGAACAATACCTAACAGGGAAAGACCAAGTTAGAGGGAGTTGCTATCGAGGTGGATTTCTAGCCAAGGAATCTGGATCAGTGTTGCAGGTGCACAGAAGATCGGAGAGGTGCAACTTAACTATTGCAGAAGGATTTTCAGAAGGGAAATCGAGAATCAGAGAGAGTCTAGTAGATAACTTCCAGGCGGGAAGTAGAAAGACTCAACAGGAGTTGAAGAGAGAACCTCCATAGGGAAGTAGAGAGACTCGGAGGAGTTGACGAGAAGAGCAGAGAGATGGTCATGAATGGGCTGAGGGATCTAGACAAGCTGGATGGGGCGTCCAACTTTGTGGTCTGGAAGGCCAGGATCCTGTCCATTCTAGATTGACATCACATCAAGGCCTTTGCCTTGAGAACAGTGGCGATCCTAGTTGACCCAGCTGAAAATGAGAAGTACGAGGAGGTAATGGCCAAGGCGAAATGCATCATCCTTGATGGGGTCAAGGATCATGTGGTCCAACATATTGCCGAGAAGGAAACAACAAATGAAATGTGGGACGCCTTGAAGAAATTGTACCAACATACTTCTGTGTAGAGGAAGATGTTACTTGAGAATCAACTGCGGTCATACCAAATGCAGAAGGGGGAGTATATAGATCACTTCCTTGGTCGGTTGAAGGAGGTCTGGGACCAACTGACTTCCACAGGGGCCACGCCGTATGAGGAGATGTTGGTGAGGACCGCTCTAAATGCAGTCTCTGAGGGGTGGGAGAGGTTTGTCCAGAGCATACTGGGCAGGGCGAATCTTCCAGATTGGGAAGAATTGTGGGCAGCTCTTCACCAAGAGGAGATCAAATGACTGAGCAAGACGGGAAGTAGCAACAAAGCAGTCCGGATCAAGAAGGAAGAGGAAGAGGATGCAACTTTGGCATCTGCAAGAAAGCTAGAGAAGAGGAAAAAAAAGGACCTCTCCAAGATCAAGTGCTTCAACTGTGGGGAATTGGGTCATTATGTGAACCAGTGTCTGAAGAAGAAGATTAAGGGAGAGGCGTCTGACTCTAAGGCAGTGCTAGCGAAGGCAGAGAAGGAGGTTGAGGAGGATGACGATTGTGCCATGAGTGCTCATGTGCCTCTAGAGAAGACGTGGGGAGACATCAAGCTGTAGTCAGGAGGACTATAGGCGATGAGGGGCAGGATCCTTGAGGTGCCCATCCTCTTGGATTATACCTTGCTACAGGAGCCCCGAAAAGAGAGTAGGAGGACTGGTTGATGTAGGTATAGACGGATGTGGATGAAGCGATAGAGAGTGCTACAATGCAAGAGTCCCTAGGCAGTATTAATATAAAACTGGGTTAGAAGGTTCCAAAAGACATGGATCAAACCAAATCTAATCTTAGCCATTGATTAGAGATGTAATCTTGGTCGTTGAAGGACCAATAGGAAAGGTATAAGAGGAGGCTTGAGGGTCAATTGGAGAATATACCAGAGTGATCAGTCATTCGATTTACTAGAGCGGGGTTTGCTAAGTAAAGTCAAATCAGTGATCAGTTTGCAACGATGGTCAATGAGTACTGGACAGAGAGGTAGAAATAGTGTCGAGAGACTAGCGTAGAGAAGCAGATGCAGAAGCCAAAGCAGGCCATGCAGATTCCAACAGAGACAACGCAAAACCAAAAGGGCCTGTGTCATCCACGTAGAGGGCAGTAGGAGTGATGAGAAGGCTGTAGAGGCTGTGTAGTGCCTTAGAGGGCTGACGCAGTGCTTCAGTGGTGCTGGAGAGGGTTTCGTGGGGTAGATTTTCTGAATATCTGCTTCTAAGTAGAGAGGTATTACTGCTGGTTATTTTTCTCTATTGGGTGAGTCAGTTTGGCACCCAGTTGTACTCAAGGATAGATTGCATAATGAAATAAACCCTCAGAATTGTTGCAGTGGTTTTCCCGCATTGGGTTTTTCCAGGGATGAGTTGTCCAAAAATAACGATGTCACTTGTGTGTTTGCTATTTCTTTCAGCTGTTGATTTGTAGATGGTTGACACTGTATTGTGTTTATTTCGATGTTTATATGTTTAGATAACTTGTCTGTAATTAACAAGTAGGAGAAATAAACCAGAAGAATATAGATAAAATCTCTAATGGTTAGACTTATAAATTTCAACAAAAAGGAGCGAGGAAAAGGAGTTTGCTCATCTTTTGTTCAAGGCAGTGCAAGAATTATCCAAGAACATTGAAGAAATGGGCTAGCAGAATGGCAACGACAACAAAGGTAAGGGAGTCCAAGGGGATTTCCAATTGGGGGAAGGATCTGGCACTTTGCAGCACCACACATCCCTTAATCCCAACATGCCCCTTATTCCAAACACACCCCCTAGGTCTACCATTCCCACGTTCTTAACATTTGGAGCTGGTGGGAAACCGGAGCAGGAGGATATGCCTTATGGGGACTATTTCTTGGAATATCAGTCCTATGGACTTGATTTTTGGAAGGCCATCACTTTCAGGGATTTCTTCTAGTTGAAGGGAAACAATAGGCCCAAGGGACAAATGGAGGAGGCTACATGCAGGGGATAGACTTGCAATGCACTATGGGGAGGCTATTTCTCCCAAATTTCGATGGCTCTTCCAAGAGCTCGGCCAAAGTGTCGGTTGAAAGTTGAATGTCTATTTCCAGCTGAATCAGATGACGGAGGGAGAGGCAGTCAAAATTGCCACATTGCATCTAGAAGGGGAAGCTCATGACTAGTGGTTCCATGGGCTGACCACGTTGGGACATGTAGGAGCGACTGCATATGATGATTTCACCAGGAGGGTGTCGGAGCGGTTTGAGAGGAAAGATCCTAACGAGTACTTTTGGGAGTTGATAAGGCTCAAGCAGACCGGGAGTGTTGAGGCATATATTTTAGAGTTTTTGAGGTTGTTTGTGATGGTACCGATTTGTCAGAGACTAGGAGGATCTACATGTTTATAGAGGGGCTAGCAGAGCCATTATGAGGGTTAGTTATGTCCAATAGGCCCACTACATTACAGGACGCAATACGGAGAGCTCGAGACCTATAAGATGCCCTACCTATGACTTGAGCACCATTACCCCCCAAACAGGGTTTCCAGCAAAGGGGAAGAGACACCAGGGCTCCACCACCGAGGGTTAATCAGGGGCGTGGACAACTGGATGAGGAGACTCGGAGAGATCTCCTGAGGAGGAAATTGTGTTTCACCTATCAGGAGCCATGGGCACCAGGCCACATATGTGCATCGAACAAGGCCCATTATATAGAGGTCTTCTTTGACAACGATGCAGAGGATGAGACATATTTTGAGATGGGTGGAGATGACAACACAAGTCCTCAGGACGGAGGACCACCACCACTACTACCACTGGCAGGGGGAGTTTCCTTTGCACCTTCCAGAGGGGTCCTTGCATCACTGTGTGGGGTACCCATGTTTTTGACCCTGAGGATTAGAGGTGCTGTTAAGGGATTGTTGATTTTGGGTAGCATCCAATGTGATCTAACTCCGAAATTTTGTGGAGGGGCTGAAATACATAAGATCTCCAAGACCCATAAACCATTTGGAGAAATTCTGCCTGGATTGTGAGTTATTAAAATAATTAATATTTTTAATGGGTTGCCAAGTCTAAACTTAGGAAGATAAAAATATTAATGGGTATTAATAAAAATATGGGTGAGAAGCTTCTAAGAGACGAGGATCAAGTCTGTTTTAATCTTAGTCGTTGATTAGGGACTTAATCTCGGTTGTTGATTCATCAACATGAAAAGTATAAGAGGAGGCTTGAGGGTCAGTTGGAGACACACCATATTGATCAGTCAGTTCAATTTTTCTGGGGCGAGGTTTGCTGAGAAAGTCGAACAGGTGGTCTGAGTTGCAGCAGAGGGGCAGGGATAGTTGGGGCTGGAGGATCTTCTCCGGGACCCCGAATACACAGTAGAGAGAGGTAGAGATACGCCAAAGGAGGCAGTGCAGACCAAGGGAGGCTAATGCTGGGGCAGGAAGGCCCATGCATTGCTTGACGTAATGCCAATATAGGGGAAGAGTTGCCCTCCTGCAGAAGTCTGAATTCAGTCGAGGAGCAACAGGATTAGTCGAGAAGGTTGACGTCAGAGCTACAGAAGGCAGATGAAGCAGCGTAGAGATGATGCAATGTCTCAGAGTGCAACATGCAGGCCCATGCAGCTACTGCGAAGGGGCAACACAGTTGTAGCCGGGAATAGTCATTCCAGTTGCCGGACCGGAGGGATTTTCCAGGTGAAGTGAGGTAATCTCACTTAGGTTTTTGCCAGTATATTTTATCTCTGTAACTGGATAGCCGAGTCTCGAGAGGGCATCTAGAGTTGTATTCAAAACTACTTCTTAATAATAGAAAACCCTTAGAGTTGTTGCACTGATTTTCCCGCATTGGTTTTTTCCGGGGATGTTTGTCCAAAAATAACGGTGTCCCTTGTGTGTTTGTCTCATATCTATTTCAGTTTATGATATGTATGTCAGTGTAGTCTGCAGTAGTGTTTTTCATCAGTGTTTAAATAATTAAATACTTGTTGAATGTAAAAACAAGTAGGAGATGGTAAACTAGTGATTGCAGTAGGATTTCTGATGTGTAGATTCAGAAATTTTCACATGGTATTAGAGCATTGAAAATCATAGGACATTGAAGACATCAGCCAGGAGATCCAGTGAATTTGCTACAGTGAAGCAATTGTCTTGAGTGACAACGTTGTTTCAGAGGCGAAGGAGTAGCTGAAGGAGTGACACAGAGGCTCACGTAGTGCTTGCATCAGCATTTCGAGCCTGTAGAGGGTGACATAGTACCGGAGAGGAGCTCATGTAGTGACTGCGTCAGCTCTCTACACCAGCCTAGACCTTGAGAGGCTCAAATCAGTCAATTGTCAGGGTTGGAGGAGCAGAGCAGATTCAGTCAGTGGAGTTGGCAGGACGTTGTTGCTGTTGGTGCAAAACAGTGTCTGTGGAGACAAAGCCGAGGTAGAGGGAGTAATTGCCTTGATAGATTTCTAGCCAAAGAAATCTAAATCTGGGTTGCAGCAGCAAAGGAGGATTGGAGAGAAGTGATTCGACATTTGGCGGAAGGATTTACATGAAGGAAATAAGGACTCAAAGGGAGTCTAGAGGAGCTTGTTCCTTAGAGGTTTTCTAGCACCAAATAAATCCAGATTCGAGTCTTGCTGGAGTAGTAGCGAGAGCGGGAGAAGAGAACCTGTTCTATACTTGTTTCGTACAGATGGCATTAAATGGACTAAGGGATCATGATAGATTGAATGGAGCATCCAATTTTGTCATCTGGAAGGCCAAGATCCTAGTAGTCTTAGACAAGAATCACATCAAGGACTATGCCTTGAAGGTAGTTGCTGTTCTGGGCGACGCTGATTCACTGAAGAAATACGAGGAGGCCCAGGCGAAGGCTAAATGCATGATTCTAGACGGGGTCAAAGATCATGTAGTCTCACACATTGCTAAGAAGGAAACAACAAGGGAGACGTGGGAGAAGCTGACAACCTTGTACTAGGGACTTCCGTTCAATGGAAGATTCTATTGGAGAATCAGCTAAGACAGTACTAGATGCAGAAGGGAGAAGAGATCAATCCCTTCCTCCTCAGGTTGCAAGGGTGTCGAGACCAGTTGACTTCCGTGGGTCTACACTAGATCCTAAGTTCATGGTTAGGACTGCCCTGAATGCAGTTAACAAAGACTAGGAGACATTTGTCCAGAGTATCTTGGGCAGAGCTTCTCTCCCTGGCAGCTCTTCAAGAGGAAGAGATCAGGAGGCTGACCAAGGCAGGGAGTAGCGGCAAAGGAACCCAGGTCAAGAAGGAGGAGGAGGAGGATGCAACTCTCGCATCATCGAGACAACAAGGGCAGCAGAAAAGGAAGAAAAATGATATATCCAAGGTCGAATGCTTTAGGTGTGGAGAACTAGGACATTTCACCTCTCATTGCCCCCAGAAGAAGGGCAAGGAAGAGGCTTCTGACTCGAAGGCTGCTCCAGCGAAAGCTGACAAGGAGGATGATGACAAGGATTGTACCGTGAGTGCTCATGCACCTCTAGAGAAGAGGTGGGGGAAGATTGAGCTGTAGTTGGGAGGACTACATGACGAGCATGATCCTTGAGGTGCCCAGACTCTTGGATCACATACGGCTACGGAGCCCTTAATGACAATAGCAGATTGACGAGAGTCAGTTGGTGCGAGGGATGATGGAGCAACAGTGGCAGAGCTAGAGTGCTAGAGTCTGAAGCAGTGCAATGGAGGTTGCATGTTGAAATGTCTAACTCTGACACATCAAAAATCCCTACTGCATTATCTGGTTTATTGTTTTTACTTGTTCATTCCATTAACAAGTTATTTATAAATATAAATACCAAAATAAACACAAATTCAACCTTAACACATGTACAGATCAACAACTGAAATAACTGATCACACAAGGGACACCGTTATTTTTGGACAATCATCCTTGGAAAAACCCAATGCGGGAACACCGGTGCAGCAGATATGAGGGTTTTATTATTATGCAGTTTCTGAATACAACTAGGGTGCTAGAAATGGCTCACCCTTCAGAGAATTCCCTTGGCAGAAGTACCTCTCCTTGGAGACAGATATTCTGGCTGATCAGCCACCGGATGATCAATCTCACAGCAACTACGATAGCTCCTTAGCTAGACAACGAAAGCTACTCCAAGCTTCTCCACTGCTTTGCGTCACGCGCCAGGGATTGCGTCACCCTCTCAGCTCTAGTTTTCCCCACGAAAATCTCCAATGTTGCCTCTTGGCCCTGCGTCAGCTCTGCTAGCCTCTGCGCAGCTAATGCTGACTCTGTGTCAGCCACTTGCCTCTATGCGTCATCCCTCTGGCCCTCTGCGTCACCCATGCTGGCTTCCTCAGCCTTTGCATCAGCCTTCCCAGGCTCTGCGTTGTCTCTCTGGCACTATCTCTGCCTCTCTGCTATGTATTCTCGGCCTTCTGTCGAATTGCCCCTCGTTGCAACATATCACTGGTTCGATTATCTCAGCAAACCCGCTCCAGAAAATCGAACTGACTGATCAATATGGTGTATCTCCAACGGACCCTCAAGCCTCCTCTTATACTTTCTTGTTGAGTCTTCAACGACCGAGATTAAGTGCCTAATCAACAGCGAAGATTAGATTTGGCTTGATCCTCGTCTCTTGGAACCTTCTAAACCAAAATTATATTAATACACATTAATATTTTAATTTTCCTAAGTTTATACTTAGGACCCCATTATAAATATTAATAATTTTAATATCTCCTCATTCGAGTAGAATTTCTCCAAACGATTTCTAGGTTTTGGAGATCTCATGCGCTTTAGCCTCTCCACCGATTTTCATGGCTAGATCACATCCGATGCTACCACAAATCAACAACCCCTCTTAGCGAGGAATGTGCTCTAGTAATGTTTCACCATGGAAACGTCACACTGATCCTCCGCACCGGTACCTATGTTGATGCTTGGCCTACTGCCTCACATCATTTGCACTGCTGCTTCCTACACTGCTGCCCATGACACTGCCACTGCCACTGCCACTGCTACATTTGTACTGCAACTTTGCCCCTAGCATTGCCACTGCTAATTGTTGCACTGCAACTTAGTTACCAAGACATAGGTAACTGACTTCTCCCAAATATTGATATCCCAGTCAGTCTAGAAGCCTCATTTAACTGGAGCTACCTTTGTTGCTATCCTGTGCTCCCTCTACTGCCACTGCGCTACTGCATAGACCTCTGTGCCTCTCGCACTGCTTCAACCAATACTGCGCTGCCTCAGATTTCTGCACCCAAGCACTGCCTTGCTGCTCCATTACACTTTGCTCCACCTGAACCCTATCATCCTGCTACTGTCGTTAAGGGCTCCCATAGCTGGATACGATCCAAGAGTTTGGGCACCTCAAGGATCCTGCCTCTAGTATGTAGTCCTCCTGACTACAACTCGATGTCTGCCCACCTGTTCTCTAGAGGTGCATGAGCACTCATGGCACAATCGTCACCAGTCTCGACCTCTTTCTCCACATTAGCTGGAGCTGCCTTTGAATCAAAAGCCTCTCCCTTGTTTTTCTTCATGGGACACTGGGATGCATAATGTCCCAGCTCCCCACAATGGAAGCACTTCACCTTGGAGATGTCCTTCTTCTTCCTCTTCCCTTGTTGTCCCATAGATGCTAAAGCTGCATCCTCCTCCTCCTCTTTCTTGATTCGACCTCCTTTACCACTACTCCCCGCCTTAGTCATCCTCTTGATCTCTTCCTGCAAAGAGCTACCCACATCTCCTCCCAACTGGGAAGAGCAGCCCTGCCCAAAATACTTTGGAAAAATCTCTCCCACTCCTCGGAGACTGCATTCAGGGCAGTCCTGACCATAAATTTTGGATCCTGTGTAAACCCCACATAAGTACGCTGGTTGTGAATCTCCTCAACTTGAGAAGGAATGGATCTATTTGCTCTCCCTTCTGCATCTGATATGACCATCGCTGATTCTCTAATGGCATCTTCCGTTGCACAGAAGAGCCCTAGTATAGGGTGGTCAGGGTGTCCCACATCTCCTTTGCAATGTTCTTTTCAACAATATGTGGTATGACATGATCTTTTACCCCATCTAGAATCATGCACTTCGCCCTCGCCATTGCATCCTCATACTTCTCATTCTTAGCTAGGTCAACTGGGATAGCCACGGTCCACAAGGCAAAGTCCTTGATGCGATTTCGGCACACGACTGCCAGGACCCTGGCCTTCTAGATGACAAAGTTGGAGGTCCCATACAACCTGTCCTGATCCCTCAGTCTGTTCACTGCCATTTTAGCTCCTCTTCTGGACTCCATTTGAGTCTCGACTTCCCTTCTGGAAATATCCCTCTAAGTCTTGATTTCCCTCCTAGAAATCCTCTAGCCAGCTGTCGAACTGCTCCTCTCCAATCCTCGCAATTGCAACTCGGATATGGATTTCGTGGCTAGAAATCCGTCAAGGTAGCGACTCCCTCTACCTTGGTCCCGCCTCCTTAGACACTGTTCTGCTTTGATAGAAATAGCGTCCCACCAGCTCCTCAAATCACAATCTGCCTACAACTCCCCAAGCCCCAACAATCGAAGAAATTGAGCCTTTCAGGGTTTGCACAATCTTGACAACGACTGAATCTACACCTCCTCGCCACAACATTGATCCTTCTTGGTTGAGAAAGATGACCGAGCACTGCGTAGGTCTGATCTGCCCCTGTGTGAATGTGCTGACCCTCCTCTTGGCTCGAAATGATGACACAACCTCTCCGTCACTTCCTCTCTAGCTGCTTCTGCTCAGAACAACATTGTCTCTTGGGACCACTGCGACTGCTGCAAATTCTTCAGATTACTATTGGTGCCTTCAGTTCTCCTATGATTTGCAATGCTCTGATACCATGTTGAAATTTTTAACTCTAACACATCAAAAATCTCTACTGCATTATCTGGTTTATTGTTTCCTACTTGTTCTTTCCATTAACAAGTTATTTATAAATAAAAATACTGAAATAAACAAAAATTCAACCTTAACACATATACAGATCAACAACTGAAATAATTGAGACAATTACAGAAGGGACGCTGTTATTTTTGGACAATCGTCCCCGGAAAAACCCAATGTGGGAAAACCGGTGCAATAGATATGAGGGTTTTATTATTATGCAATTTTTTAATACAACTAGGGTGCCAGAAATGGCTCACCCTTTAGAGAATTCACTTGGCAGAAGTGCCTCTCCTCCGAGACAGATATTCTGGCTGATCAGCCACTAGATGATCGATCCCACAACAACTACGGTAGCTCCTTATCAAGACAGCGAAATCTACTCCAAGCTTCCACTACTCTGCGTCACTCTCCAGGGACTGCGTCACCCTCTCAGCTCTAGTCTGCCCCACGAAAATCTCCAGTGTTGCCTCTTGCCCCTGCGTTAGCTCTGTTAGCCTTTGCGTCAACCCTCTGGTCCTCTGCGTCACCCACGCTAGCTTGCTCAACCTTTGCGTCAGTCCCAGCTGCCTCTACGTCAGCCTTCCGAGGCTCTGCATTGCCTCTCTAGCACTATCTCTGCCTTTCTTCTATGTATTCTCAACCTTTTGCTGAACTGCCCCTCGTTGCAATAGATCACTGGTTCAATTCTCCAGCAAACCCCGCTCTAGAAAATCAAACTGATTGATCAATTTGGTGTATCTCCAACTGACCCTCAAGCCTCCTCTTATACTTTTCCTGTTGAATCTTCAACGACCGAGATTAAGTCCCTAATCAACAACTAAGATTAGATGTGGCTCGATCCTCTTCTCTTGGAACCTTCTAATCCAAAATTATATTAATACACATTAATATTTTAATTTTCCTAAGTTTATACTTAGGACTCCATTAAAAATATTAATTATTTTAATACCTCCTCATCCGGGTAGAATTTCTCCAAACAATTTCTGGGTTTTGGAGATCTCATGTGCTTTAGTCTCTCCACCAATTTTCATGGCTAGAGCACATCTGATGCTACCACAAATCAACATTGCAGCAGTGCGGGAGGCAAAGAGCAAATTGCAACAGCGCAGTAGCAGTACAGGGTTAGCACAGATTAGCAGCAGAGGTAGCTTCAACATCACAGGGTATCCAGACTGGCCAGCATGTCAGCTTTTGGGTGACTTATTTCAGTTGCTTACTTCTTAGCAATTGAGTTGCAGTGCAGTGATTAGAAGTGTCAGTGCTATGGGCAGTGTGATGCAACATATTGATAGGGAGTTGTAGTACAGATGTAGCAGTGACAGTGGCAGTGTCATGGGTAGTAGTACATGATTCAACATGACATTGGATGAAGGGCAGAAGGCCAAGCATCAGCAGCACAGAGGAACGGTGCCATGGATCAATGTGATGCTTCTATTGGGAAGTATTGTTAGAGCACATTTCTCGCTAAGAGGGAGTGTTAATTTTGGGTAGCATTGGATGTGCTCTAGCTCAAAAATTTTGTGGAGGGGCTAGAATACATAATATCTCCAAGACCCAACAATCATTTGGAGAAATTCCGCCTGGATTGTGAGTTATTAAAGTAATTAATATTTTTAATGGGTTCCTAAGTATAAACTTAGAAAAATAAAAATATTAATAGGTATTAATAAAAATATTGATGAGAAGCATCTAAGAGGCAAGGATCAAGTTTGTTTTAATCTTAGCTGTTGATTAGGGACTTAATCTCGGTCATTGATTCACCAATAGGAAAAGTATAAGAGGCTTGAGGGTTAGTTGGAGACACGCCATATTGATCAGTCAGTTCGATTTTTCTAGGGCGAGGTTTGTTGAGAAAGTCGAATAGGTGATCTAAGTTGCAGCAGAGGGGCAATGATAGTTGGGGATGGAGGATCTTCTCCGAGACCCCGAATATACAACAGAGAGAGGCAGAGATATGCCAGAGGAGGCAACACAGACCAAGGGAGGCTGACGCTAGGCTAAGAAGGCCCACACATTGCTTGACGTAGGGGAAGAGTTTCCCTCTTGAAGAAGTATGAATTCAGCTGGGGAGCAACAGGATCAACTGAGAAGGCTGTTGTTAGAGCTCCAAAAGGTTGATTTTACGCTGTGTAGGAAATCCTTTTTTTTAGATTACCGGGCATTCTGGGAAGTTCTCCGCTGAACTAGCCAACGCCAGGATTGCGTTTTCTGAAAGAGCCCGACGAGTTTTAATCCCGGGCTTATCATTTAATTTTTTTTTTTTAATGAATGCATGAAGGGTTTTCTGAAGCATCTCACATTAAATTTAAATTCTGAAAATATTTATGTGGCATGACAATAAATCTGGCTATCTGGAGCCTTCAGTTTGTAAATATTGTAATTATTTAGTTAGGGTTTTTGAGGTTTCATTATTGTATATTTTGTTTCTGGGCATTTTGCTTTTATCATTGCAGGTATAGATCTTGAAAACTTTTCGGGGTTTTCATTAGACAAATCTGAAGCATGGTGATTTCAAATTTACTGGAGAATTTGGAAGGTTTTCTGGTCTATCTTTCTGCTGCTACTTGGGGTTTTCATTTTCACTGAAAAATTTTGAAATTTTTTAAGGTGTACGTTGTCCAAACCTCTAGATTGGTGTCCTTATTGTTGCCATACTTCCTTGCAGCAACTATTTTTTTTTTAATTGCTATCATATTTCCTTCAAACCGCAACCATACTTCCCCTGTTGCTGCATACTTCCCCTGTTGCTGCGTCCATCTCCTCATTATCCCGCGCTGTCTTCAACCTACATTTGAAATCTGAATTTCTCTTCCCCATCCATGCTTCATATGTTGCTTATGGTTGTCAATTTCTGCGGCCTTCCCAACTGATCCTTCACGCAGTGTTCTGCCGTCCATTTAACGCAATTTTTTTTTTTTTTTATCCATTTCCGGGTTACGTCGCCATCCTTCACGCAGCCATCACCACGTTGTGCCTGTGTTGTCCTCCAACGCGTTGCCATCTCTCATCACAATTATCTGCAGTAATCATTTCCGCAGTCTATATCTCGCCATCCGAGTTTCCCTGATCCTCCTTCACCTGTGTGCAGTTATTCTAATCCAAATCCCCTCAGCTCTCGACGCTGCGATTTCAAGCTGCAAGCTAAACTCCATCCCATTGCTCCACCATCTAGCTGCCATTCCTACCCTTCTCTGTCCACCTGCAAAACACATAAAACATCACACAGCATCCATCTACGCTAGCCATTCATTCTTCCATGCCCTCTCCACGCTATCCTTTCCTCTGTCATCGCATTTCTTCGCTGCCCATGCGCTCGTCCCATAATCCTATCGGCCTCCAATCTGAGCTATCCCTGTCTGCCGTCGATTTCTGCCTGGAGCAAATAAACAAATCATTTGAATTTTGATGCTATATGTAGTTCATTTTTATTTTTAGTTTTGAATATGTGGGTAAGTAGCTAGGATGTATATTTTAGTTAATTTCATTAGATTTTAGCATTAAGACTTTAACAAATAAACAAATAAAAGATTTTTATTTCATTTTATTTTGGTAAGTTAGGATTTAATTTAAGTTTCATTTTCATTTAGTTTAGGTTTCATAAAAATCTTCAAATTTTTGTTTTCATTTAGATTTAGATTTTTTTTTTTTGACTTTAATAAAAATAAAAAATCATAAAAATATAAATAGTTCCTTTATGGTTTTAGATTAGATTTTAAATTAAGATTTTAATTTTGTGTGTTTTTTTTTTTTAGCTTAGAATTTTATAAAAAATAAAAAAATAAAAAAAATAATTTTTTTTTTGGAAAAGATTAACTAAAAAATAGAAAATTCATTTTGTGTCTTTTGTGGTATTTATGTTCCACTTCTCTATAGTTAAATACGCTTAAATGTTTATTTAAAGACTAACTATTGAAAAGTGGTGAATCATTTTGTGGGCTAGTTAGCATTTGAATTTCATGTTTGAGTAATAAATTTTGATATTTTGAAGTTTAATTGCTAAGGCATTGCGCATCCATTGAATATTTCGCATCTGGTAAAATTAATCATTGCTTGGATTATATAATGCGCGTTACATGTTGGAAATTTTGTAAATATTTTCAAGCAATCATTAAATTTTTCATAAGCAACAACAGCTAATTAATTACTTGATTTTCATTAACTCCATAAGGCACTGGTCTTAAGCATTTAAAAATCTAATCAACTTCTAACATTGATCAAGTGCTTGTTTCCCCCTGCTGTGTCTCCCAAGCAAGTTGGTTCCCAGTTGGTCTTCCTTTTTCCCATAGGGTCTACCCTCCTTAGCCTGCTTCAGGGAGCCGGCTTAAACGAAGAGATCGGGGATTAGGGTGACAGCTCCCGGTCTAAGCATTGTTGCGCTGCTTGGACAATCTGTGTGACAACATTTTTTGGTGCTGTTGCCGAGGACATTTTATTCTCGATGTTTCAACGACAATCATTCTTCTCATTTCTTATCTTTTCATCTAGCCCGGCAACGACAACATTTTTTGGCGCCGTTGCCGGGGAAAGAGTTTTTCTGCCCTTGTCGTTTCAACGACATTCATCTTCTCATTTTTCATCATTCTTTCATCTTTCTCATCTCTCATTTGAGTTGGCAGATTCAACATTTTTTGGCATCATTTAGATATTTTCATCAGCTTATCTTTTGTCATATCAACAACTACTCTTTGGTTCATTTCTTGTTTGGGTGGCGACTCCTTTTTATTTATTCTATTTTTCCCAGGCAAGCAACCTCCCTCATATCTGCTTTTTTACTGCTTTTTGGATCCTAGAATTAGATTCATTGTTCAAGTGGCGACTTCACTTTTTTCATCTCTTGATTTTCTTGAGCAGAGATCTCTTTCTATCATCCATTTGGTCCCTCCTTATTCATCATGGATTATTCGTTTAAACCATGTCATTTTATTGATGATCTCCATGATACTCCGGAAGTGGCTATTTCTAAATTACCTTTGTTCTCGGGTGGTGATTTAGTCGCTGTTAGAAGGCATTTATGGAGTTTTTATTGTATAACGTTCATGTATTGTAGACTTCCTCAATATAATCATGAAGATGTCAAAATGCGTCTATTTGTCCTTTCTTTAGAGGGTGATGCTTTGAATTGGTTTAATAATTGTCTTGAAGACTCTTTCACTTCTTTACAAGACATTTACGATACTTTTAAAGATAGATATGGTGATCCAGATAGCTCGCCTTGTGCCCCTAAAATTGTGCAACAGAATGAAAGTAATCTTATAAAAGGTCAAGCTATCGATGAAAGATTTCAAGACAATTCTTCATATTAGAATGTGCCATCCACCTCTACCATTGTAGATCAAATCCATGATAGTGGAAAAGCGGGGACAAATTGTAAAAACAGTGTTGACAATGAAAAGGAAGATCAGAAGAAAATTATACAAGAACTAATGCAATTGGTAAAAAATATGGAAATCAATCAAACTAATTACGCCAATGATGTGAGAACTTTATGCACCCACCCGGAAAAATGTAATAAGGAGATGGAGATCATGCAAAATCAGCATGCTAAGGAAATTGAGGCCATCAAGACTAATCATGACATAGAAATTAGTTTTATGCAAAGCAAGTTATCAGGCTTAGAGGAAAATATGACGACCATGAAAGCTAATCATGATAGGGAAATTAATTCTATGCAAAATAGGTTATTGACCATGGAAGAAGACCATGCCAGGGAAATCAGTGCTATGAAGGTTGAACACTCTAGTCAAATGGATGCCATTACAATCCAGGTTCAGAAATTTCAACAGTTGTCAGAGGATGAAAGAAACCAGGGAACGTCAATAGATCAGGAGCCTCCTTATTTGTTACAACAAGCTCCATCATATTATGAGGTCCTTTGTTCCATTGAAAAGTGGATAATTGAAAGTGACTTGGATAAAAGGGAAATTAATAATCAGGTTGATGCTCACACGGTTAATCCACCAGTCATTGAAGATCAAGTTATAGCTCATGGCACTTGTGAGATTGGTCCATCATCCTTAACAGGGTAGATGTAGAATGAAGAAGGACATGTCACACATATCTTACATACTTCATCTGAGAGCTTTGAAGCAGAAAGTTCCATATCATCAGTGATACAGCCTGCCGAAGAAAAAAAGCAAGAAAAAGAAAATGAGAAAAAGATTTGATGCATCAGACGCCCACGAGTAGCTTGATTTTCAGATAGGGAAAAGTCCTACCGTATGCAGAATTGGACATGGCACATCCGATAAGTAGCTGACAGATTTGCTTGAAAGCAGGGAAATGCTTAGTATACACTATATTGAACACATCTGATGCCATGGGGCATCCTTTGTATTTCTAACCCTACTCTTTGTTTTTTTTTAGCATTTTCATTTCTGTTTTAGGATTAGATTTACTTTTCATGTTACTAGATAGTTAATAAATGAAGAGCTTATATCTTTTCTGTGCTTAATGTTATATGATGATTTTTGGATGGACGCTACTTATGTTTTGTGGTGTGTTGCGTGGATGCAGATTCTGGATTCTCACATTCCTATAGTGCAGCAACGTGTTCCCAAGTAGAGCTAGATGTTGACCACTACGTGTCAACTACCCGTAGCAGTACTCCCCCTTTTTTGCAAAAGGGATAGCGCTTGATCGACGTGTCTGTGCCAGTCATCATTAGCTGATCATGTTATGTTGTAAACCCAGTCTGCATGTGTAAATTGTAAATAATCTTAGCAGATTCGAGTCATGTATGTAAATTGCTTAGGCAAACCTATTTTTCTAGTGATAATCTACGTTCCGGAAGGTTTTTTGTCTCACCGATCCATGATCGACAGAGTTTTCCTTCAGCCTAACCCCAAAGCCAGAATGGGTTTTGTCATTAGAATCTTAGGGGAATCCTAGTGTGCTTTGAGTCTATGTAAAAGTCATTTGGAAATAATTCTAACTATTTGGTTAGGTTATTACAAATTGTTTGATCTGCTAGATTATATTTGTGTCGCAGAACTGGGTGGTCCATGAGGGTTTATGTCAAATGGGTTTTCCTTCTTGAGATATAAAATTGTAAAAGTCATGATGTAAAGTGTCTTGAGGGTTAGAAAATGTTTTAATCCCCTCCTATGTCCTAGGTCCTAGGTGATTTTTCCAAAGGCTAAGTTCGAGGATCCAAAAATAAAAAAATATAAAACAATAAAAAAAAGATATAAATATTAAAAAATTAAAAAATTAAAAAATAAAGTACTAAAAATAAAAAAATAAAAAAAATAAAATTAAAAAATAAATAAATAAAATTTGAAAATAAAATAAAATAATAAAATAATAATAAGTCAAAATTTTGAGGAGGGCGCAGATTGCTTCAGGACTTCTGATCCATAAAGGATTACAATATTAAGCCAGGATCTACAATCATCCTCAATTTGAGACTACAAGGAGGTGCAACATTTGGCAAATCAACAGAAGGAGGCAGCGGATCTAAATCAAACCACATCCCAGACCCACTCCAGCAGCACAGAAGTGAAGGAACATCTTACAAGCATATTTTACAAGGAGGAAAAGCTCCTCCAACAGTTCCAAAACAGGGGGGATCAGAACCAAGCCCATACATAGTGGAGCAACTGCAGCACACTCCAGAACTAACAATCGAAAGAGCAGAAGCAGAGAAGGTATGTAACAACTATGAAAAGCAAGCCATCATATGCCGTTTTAATGGATTCTGGCTCAAACCTTTTGATCTATTTCATTGGATTCTCATGAAATGGTCTCTGGACTGTGAAATCCATCTCTGCTCCAAAGGGTTTTTCATAGTCAAATTTCAATCTCCAGAAGTCAGAGATCTCGAAATTCAGGAAGGACCTTGGTTCTGGGGATCTTCGGGTCTTTTTATTACTTCATGGTTCCCAGATTTTGATGCAAACACTTTCGTTGTGTCTAAGATGCCAATCCATTTCTGGGATCAAAAGGTATTGGCAGGCATAGGCAACGCCATAGGCAGATATATCAAAATGGATACACAAAGAATAGAAGAAAGAATTTTTACTTTCGCACGCATATGCGTGGAAGTAGACCTCAGTAAAGGATTACCGGGAAGCATAAAACTGAAACACAAAGACCGCAGCTGGATGTGTTGTCGCGCAGATTGACACGACAACGCTCAGACCGGGGGCTGTCACTCTGATCCCCGATCCCTCCGTTTAAGCCTGTCTCCCGCGGCTAAGGGGGGTAGACCCTGTGAGATATTGAAGACCAACTGTCGACCAGTTGGTTGGGAGACACGAGACACGATTTAATATAAGCACAAAAAATGATTTGATTAGCAGACCAGTGCCTTAAGAGACCGTCATTGAATTGATTACATGAAACGTGAACAGTGCTCTTAGAATGACCAAAATGATATTCAACAACTGAAAATTTAAAGAATGAATATCTCGAACCACCACGAGTCATGAACCATTAACTGGATATTGATTTCGTATCTCAGCTTGGAAATCCAGCGTGAAAGGTATAGCATGAAAACCACTGAATCGGGCAAAAATTATTTTCCACGGATTTTTTTTTTTTTTTTTTTTTTTTTTCTAACAAAAATCAAAAAATTAAAAAAAAAATACTTAACCCTAAGGAAATTTTATTTGATTTTTCATTTTATATTTTTATATGATTTTTTAATTATATTTTAAAAAAATAAAACAAAAATTAAAACTAATCCTAAATAAAAAATTAAAACCCTAACTTAAATTTTATTTTTATTTTATTTGTATTTATATTTTTTTTATTTTTTATTTTTTTTTTATTTATTTTTTATTTTTTTGTATTTTTTATTTTTTTTTTATAGAAAATAAATCAAAACCCTAATAATTTAAATCTAAACTGCATTAAAACTAAAAAAAAAAAGGTGAAATACACTGATCCTAACTATAATTAAACCCTAACAAATATCCCTTTTTTATTTTAAAATAAAATAAAAATTAAATTAAATCTATTCAAATCCTAAAATCTAACCTAAAACAAACTATATTAAAACTAAACTAATCCAACGTAACTAAAAATAAAAAAACGACTTTTGAAATGTGACCACGAGACCTGCGTTACCCATAAAAATCGATTTTAAAAAAAATGAAATCTGAAACTTATCGAAATTTTTTTTACGCTATGCAACGAATTTAGCTGACGCTTACCTGAAACACGCGACTATGGTCACCTGTGGACTGCGGAAGCCGCAATGCCTGATCCGAGAGTTGAAAGGGTCTCACGCTTATGGCTTAGTTTCTTTTTCTTTTTTGCAGGTCGACGGCAGGGACGAGGCTTGGAGAAGGATTCGATGGAGGATGCAGGGAAAGACGGCGTGACCAAAACTCCATACGCAGAGCGACGTGACAAACCTTACCTCTACGCTGAACAAAAATCGACCTCAGATTTTGACTGGCAGATCCGTAACTTATCAACATCAAATCGATTTCGGACTTTTTTAATCCCACGCTGATGCCATGAAACCCACGCATACAGCAGTCGAAAATTCTCTCACCGCTCAGCGTGATGAAGACCTGGCTCGAACTGGTGTTCTTACAGTGTTTTGCAGGTCCTCGCTTAAATATCTAAAGCTTACGCTGCCATACCACCACGGCTTGATAACAACAAAAAAAAGCATTTGATATTTGAAAGTTGTGCGTGCTTGCTCTGAGGATGGGCAGCGGCAGAGGATGGAACAGCTCGCAGGCAGAGAGGAGGAATACCCACGCTGGCCTGATTATATCAATTTGTGACCTTACTGCTCAAAAAAATTGACGGCAGCAAATTCCTTTTTTGTAAATGGGAAATCGAGCAGCGTATGATCATCTGTTCTCTGTGACCTAAAAATAGCAAAACAATCAACCAGAAACTGAAACAAATAAAAATTAATAAAACCCTAAAGAACCAGCAAAAGATATTTACAGATTTATGGCTCTTTAATAGCTAGATCTAACAATAAGCTCAGAAAAATATTCAAAGAAATATTGATTTTCAGATTTTCACTGTGAAGAATTTCAGAAAATCTCTCATGTAAATTAATAAGATAAACCGAATGATAGACCCAGGATCAAATCCGGCTGGGCTCAGCAAAAATGCTTGTGTGAGTTGGCTGGTTCAGCCAAGAACTTCCCCGAACGCCCACAAAATTTCCTCCAGAAAATGTCTTCTGCACAGCTCAAAACAACCATTAGTAAAGAGGGCAAAATGCTGCTAGATCTCAGGAAGTAATGGAGATACCTGCCATTACTTCAGAAACCCTAACAACACCCAAACCCTAGCATGTGAACAAGATACCTGTGCTCACAAATACTCAACAAAAAGCTATTATTAACAGCTGAAAATAACATATGCAGAAAATTAAACGATCTCACAGCATTCAAGAGAGTAACACCAGCAAGATATGGACCCCAAAGTCTTCTTTATTAACCAGAAACAGATTTACAAGAGAGCTTCTTCCGTCTTTGAC
>APFE031107165.1:35653-67122 GCA_000404065.3 Pinus taeda
TTATTCATTTTTTAATTTCTTAATTCATTTTAAAATGGATCATCGAACTAAGACCTTGGAAACATCACCTAGGACCTAAGACTTAGGACTCAAGAGGGGATTTAAAACATTTTTTGACCCTCAGGACACATTACATCATGACTTTAACAGCTTACATCTCAAGGGAGAAAAACCTCTTTAATACAGACCCTCACGAAAACACCCATGTCTGCGACACGACTATAATCTAGCAGGCTAACACACTAGGATTCTCTAAAATTCCACTGACAAAATCTATCCCGGCTTTGGGGTCAGGTTTGAAGGAAAACTCTGCCGATCCGTGGATCGGTGAGACGAAAAAACCTTCCAGGACATAGATTATCATAAGAAAGTTAGGTCCACCTAGGCAATTTACAAACACGACTCATATCTGCTAGGATTATTTACAATTAATACATGCAGACTGGGTTTACAATTAGATCGATCAAGCTGCTGATGACTGCAAGATGGCACGGACATGCTGATTAGGTGCTGCCCCTTTTTGCGAAGAAAGAGGGGGTGTACTGCATGGGTAGTTGACTGGTAGAGGTATGCAGTCATTAGACTATGAAAATACAACTTTCAGATGCAGAATATGTTAGCAAACTGGACATCTCCAAAATGCTAGCCTGGAATACAAAAAGAACAGCCGCAGAAAGAAGAAAACTGGCAGTCAACAAAAAGGATGGAAATTCAACAATGTAGATTCGGAAGAGGAGGAAGAGGATGAAGAGGAAGAACCTGATCCAGACGAAAGCACCCAAACAGAAACACAAAAGACTTCTATTCAAGAGCCCATGGAATCACAACCTGGAAGGAATCCAAATACAATGGAAATTTGTGGAATCAAAAGGCAGCATTCATCAGACACCTCAGATTCAGACAAAGAAAACCCCCGACTTGGCGAAGAAAATCCACTCCAAATTGTTCCCATAACCCCAACCCAAGGAGAATGGCGAAAAGTCGAGAAGAAAAAGGGGAGGAAGTCTTAAACCTCCAAGTTTAGCTCCTCTGTTCTCGCTGTGGTCGTTTTCATATGAAGTTTTGCTTTTATTTTTTGCCCTTTCTTTTATTGACGCAGCTCTCATCTCTGACAGGCACTGGCCCGAAATTTTCCTCATATGAAGAAGCCGTGTATATGCTCAGTGACTCTCTACTTGTTTTTAACTGGACTGAATATTCATCCAACGAGCTCTATGATTCGCAAATGATAGAGCAAAATGAATGCTTTGGCATATACTATGTAACTTTTTATTCTGGTAATAAAAAGTTCGATTTTTTTTTTTGGAAAAAAAAGTCCAAATTTTGAGGAAATAAATGCAGGGTTTTAATTTTTTAATATATTAAAATGCATTTAAAATTTCGACGGATGAGATTAAAAGAGATTTTGATCCTCATCGACGGTCGAGATCATTTTGACATGGATCACTTGACCTAGCCATTGGGAATTTTTCCTTTAAATAGGGTGTCAAGGGTCATTTGAGATTAGATTCGATCTTAGAGTTTGGTGCTAAGGAAAGCTCTTTTGTAGTCATTTTCTGTGCAATAAAGAAAGACTTTAGGGTTGAAAATCTTGCTGGTGTTACTCTTCTGGAAACACTGTAAGATGTTTTATTTTTCTGCATAATTTTATTCAACCATTGATGATAGCTTGATGAAGATTGATCTAGGCACAAGTATCTTGTCTGATCTTTGGGTTTTGAATGATAGTTTAATTTTTGAAATATAATGGCAGGTATCTTCATTTGATCTGGATTTCACTATTGTTTTCTTCCCCTATGTTAATGGCTGATTTTAAGCTGTGCAGGAAATCCTTTTTTTTAGATTACCGGGCGTTCGAGGAAGTTATCGACTGAACCAGCCAACTCCCGGATTGTGTTTTCTGAAAGAGCCCAGCCAGTTTTAATCCCGGGCTTATCATTTAATTTTTTTTTTTTTATGAATGCATGAAGGGTTTTCTGAAGCATCTCATATTAAATTTAAATTTTGAAAATATTTCTATGGCATGATGATAAATCTGGCTATCTAGAGCCTTCAGTTTGTAAATTCTGAATTATTTAGTTAGGGTTTTTGAGGTCTCATTATTGTATATTTTGTTTCCGGGCATTTTGCTTTTATCATTGCAGGTACAGATATTGAAATTTTTTCGTGGTTTTCATTAGACAAATTTGAAGCAGGGCGATTTAAAATTTATTGGAGAATTTGGAGGGTTTTCTGGTCCATCTTTCTGCTGCTACCTATGGTTTTCATTTTCACTGAAAAATTTTGAATTTTCTTTAAGGTGTACGCTGTCCAAACCTCCAGATTGGCGTCCTTCTTGCTGCCATACTTCCCTGTAGCAGCTTTTTTTTTAATTGCTATCATATTTCCTTCAAACCGCAACCATACTTCCCTTGTTGCTGCATCCATCTCCTCATTATCCTGCACAGTCTTCAACCTACATTTGAAATCTGAATTTTCTTCCCCATCCATGCTTCATACATTGCTCGTGGCTGTCAATTTTTGCGGCCTTCCCAACTGATCCTTCACACAGTGTTCTGCCGTCCATTTTACGCAATTTTTTTATTTTTTTATCCATTACTGGGTTACGCCGCCATCCTTCACGCAGCCATTGCCACGCCATGCCTGCGTTGTCCTCCAATGCATTGCCATCTCTCATCACAACTATTTGCAGTAATCATTTCCGTAGTCTATATCTCGCCATTCGAGTTTCCTTGATCCTCTTTCACCTGCACACAATTATTCTAATCCAAATCCCCTCAGTTCTCCACGTTGCCATTTCAAGCTGCAAGCCAAACTCCATCCCGTTGCTCCACCATCGAGTTGCCATTCCTACCCTTCTCCGTCTACCTGCAAAACACATAAAACATCACACAACATCCATCTACGCTAGCCATTCATTCTTCCATGCCCCTCTCCACGCTATCCTTTCGTCTGTCATCACATCTTTTCGCTGCCCATGCGCTCGTCCCATAATCCTGTCGGCCTCCAATCTGAGCTATCCCTGTCCGCCGTAAATTTTTGCCTGGAGCAAATAAACAAATCATTCGAATTTTGATGCTATGCGTAGTTCATTTTTATTTTTATTTTGGAATATGTGGATAAGTAGCTAGGATGTATATTTTAGTTAGTTTCATTAGATTTTAGCATTAAGACTTTAACAAATAAACAAATAAAAGATTTTTATTTCATTTTATTTTGGTAAGTTAGGTTTTAGTTTAAGTTTCATTTTCATTTAGTTTAGGTTTCATAAAAATCTTGAAATTTTTGTTTTCATTTAGATTTAGATTTAAATTTAATTTTATTTTTTTTTTTTTTTTTTTTTTTTTTTTTTTTTTTTTTTTTTTTTTTTTACTTTAATAAAAAATGAAGATTCAAGAATCATAAAAAAATAAAAAATAAAAAAAATCTATAATAGTTAAAAAATATAAAAGTTCCTTTATGGTTTTAGTTAGATAGATTTTAAATTAGGATTTTGATTTTGTTCTATTTTTTTTTTAGCTTAGAATTTTATAAAAAATAAAAAAATTAATTCTTTTTTGAAAAAGATTAACTAAAAAATTGAAAATTCATTTTTATGTCTTTTGTGGTATTTATGTTCCACTTCTCTATAGTTAAATACGCTTAAATGTTTATTTAAAGACTAACTATTGAAAAGTGGTGAATCATTTTGTGGGCTGGTTAACATTTGAATTTCATGGTTGAGTAATAAATTTTGATCTTTTGAAGTTTAATCGCTAAAGCATTGCATATCCATTGAATATTTTGTATCTGGTAAAATTAATCATTGCTTGGATTATATAATGCACGTTACATGTTGGAAATTTTGTAAATATTTTCAAGCAATCATTAAAAGTAAACAAGCATAGCGAGGGGCAGAGAATACATAGAGAGCGGCAGAGTTAGTACCAGAAAGACAGCGAAGAGCTCGGAGAGGTTGATGCAGAGGTAGCTGGGTGTTACGCAGAGGCAGCTGGGAGCTGCACAGAGCTAGGAGAGGCTAGCGTTGATGAGGCAGAGGGTCTAAGGGCTGACGCAGAGGGTTCAGTAGCTGCGTAGAGGCTAGCAAAGCTGACGCAGGGCCAAGAGGCAGTGCTGGGAGGAGTTTCGTGGGGCATACTGGGTGCTGGTGAGTCGAGAAGGGTGACGCAGTCCCTATCAGAGTGACATAGAGCAGTGGAAGCTGCAGTTGTTGTTGTGGGATCGTTCATCCGGTAATTACTTAGCTGGAATATCTGTCTCCGAGGAGAGGTACTATTGCCGAGGGCATTCTCTGTTGAGTGAGCCATTTCTGGCACCCTAGTTGTATTATGAAAACTGCATAATAATAAAACCCTCTGAATAGTTGAACCGGTTTTCCTGCATTGGGTTTTTAATGGGGACATTGGTCCAAAAGTAACGGTGTCACGTGTGTGCTTGTTTTCTTTCAGTTGATGATCTGTAGATGTTGATATTGTACTTGTGTTTATTTTCAGTATTTAAATGGTAAATAACTTGTTAAGTAATTAAACAAGTAGGAAAAAATAAACCAGAGAGTACAAGAAGAATTTCTAACGGGTTAAAATTAGAAATTCCAACAATGTGTTTTCCAAGTGACCCTCAAGCCTCTTTTTATACTTTTCTCGTTGGTCCTTCAATGGACGAGATTAAATCTCTAATTAACGGCTAACAAGTGCTCCCTCTACTGACCTTTGCATTGCTGCAACAACTCCCTGCATCTCACACCGTTGCACACCTCTCTGTGCCATCCTGCACTGGTGCAACACTCTCCGTGCCTCTTGCATTGTTGCAGCCTGCTAGTCTTGCGTTGCCCGGGGACTCCTACACTGTAGCATTCTCTGCCGCTTCATCTGCATCCGTCTCTACCGACATTTGCCGGTCCTGCTAGTCTTTCTTTGTGGCTCCCATAGGAAGGTATAATCCAAGAAGTTGGGTACTTAAAGGATCCTGCCCCTCATCGCCTGTTGTCCACCTCACTACAACTCGATGTCTCCCCACCTCTTCTCTAGAGGTACATGAGCACTCATGGCACAATCGTCATCCTCCTCCACCTCCTTCTCCGCCTTTGCTGGCGCTGCCTTAAAGTCAGACACCTCTCCCTTACTCTTCTTCCTCAGACACTGGTTTGCATAATGACTGATTTCCCCATAGTGGAAGCACTTGACCTTGGAGAGGTCCTTCTTCTTCCTCTTCTCCTGCTTTCCTGTAGATACCATAGCTGCATCCTCTTCCTCTTCCTTCTTGATTTGGACTCCTTTGCTGCTACTTCCCACCTTTCTCAACCACCTGATCTCTTCTTGATGAAGAGCCACCCACAATTCTTCCCAATCTAGAAGATCCACCCTGCCCAGTATGCTCTGGACAAATGTCTCCCAATCCTCAGAGACTGCGATAAGTGCGGTCCTTACCATCATCTCCTCATCCAGTGTGGCCCCTATGGAAGTCAATTGGTCCCGGATCTCCTTCAACCGACCGAGGAAGAGATCTATTTGCTCTCCCTTCAGCTTCTGGTATGGCCATAGCTGATTCTCAAGTAACATCTTCTTCTGCATGGAAGTATGCTGTTACAAAGTCTTCAAGGTGTCCCACATTTCCTTTGCCGTCTCCTTCTCGACAATATGTTGGACCACATGATCCTTGACCCTATCAAGGATGATGCATTTTGCCTCCTCGTACTTTTCATTAGCTAGCGGGTCAACTGAGATAGCCATTACTCTCAAGGCAAAGCCCTTGATGTGATGTCTATCTAGAATGGACAAGATCCTGGCCTTCTAGACCACAAAGTTGGAGGCCCCATCCAGCTTGTCTTGACCTCTAAGTCCATTCATGACCATCTCGCTTCTTTTCTGTTGACTCCTCCAAGTCTCTCTACTTCTCTCTGGAAGTTCTCCTTTCAAATCCTGCTGAGTCTCTCTACTTCCCGCTTGGAAGTTCTCTGTTGGACTCCCTTTGAGTCCCGATTTCCCTCCTGGAAATCCTTTTGCCAATCGTCAATTCGCCCCTCTCCGATTGTTTGTGCACCCACAACATCGATCTGGATTCCTTGGCTGGAAATCTGCCTCGGTAGCAACTCCCTCTACCTTGGTTTTGCCCTATTAGGTACTGTTCTGACCACAGTATCCCACCAGCTTTGTTCCCGCAAACTGCCCATAACTTCCTATGCCCTAGAAACTGAAGGACTGAGCCTCTAGGCTTTGCGTAATCCCGACACTGGTAAAAATAACTCCCTTAGCCACTGCGTCAACCCTCCTGGTCTCTGCGTGAGTCTCTTTCTGCCCTCCTCAGCCTCTGCACTGGCCTCTCCCTGGCCTGGACTAATGATATAGTCCCTCTGTGTCAACCCTTCTTCTGTCGCTTCTGCAAGGATCAACTTCTGTCACTCGGGACAACGCATTCTGTTGCAAATGCTTTGCTTAGCTGATGCCTTTAGCTTTCCTGTGATCTACAACCAAGCTTTGATACCATGTTGATGTTTCTAAGTCTATCTGTTAGAAATTTAATCTGTATTCTTTTGGTTTATTTCTTCTACTTGTTAAATTCGAACAAGTTATTTAAATCATTTAAGTACCGAAATAAACACAATACAGTCACAACATCTACAAATCAACAACTGAAAGAAAACAAACACACAAGTGACATCGTTATTTTTAGATAAATGTCCCCGGAAAAACCTAATGCAGGAAAAACTGGTGCAGCTATTCTGAGGGTTTATTATTATGCAGTATTTCCTTGAGTACAACTGGGTGCCAAACTGGCTCACCCGACAAAGAAAAATAACTGGCAGCAATACCTCGCTAATCGGAAATAGGTATTTAGAAAAACTGTGCCACGAAACCCTCTCCAGCGACTCTGAAGCTCTCCACTGGCCCTTCTGGCCTTTGTGTCAGTCCTAAACCCCTCTGCATCAGCCCTCTGAGGCACTGTGCAGCCTCTGGGACACTTTGTCACTCCAACTGCTCTTTGCGTGGATGACGTAGTCCCTCTAGCCCCTGCGCTGTCTCTGTTGGGCTCTGCATGGCTTGCTTTGGCTGCTGCTCTCTCTCTCTGCTTCTGCGCTGGTCTCTCGGCACTATCTCTGCCTCTCTATCTAGTACTCACTGCCCATCGCTGCTGATCACTGTTTTGACTTTGCTTAGCAACCCTGCTTTAGCAATTCGAATGACTGACCACTTTGGTGTGTCTTCCAACTGACCCTCAAGCCTCTTCTTATACTTTTCTCATTGGTCCTTCAACGACCGAGATTAAATCTCTAATCAATGGCTAAGATTAGATTTGACTTGATGCATGACTTTTGGAACCTTCTAACCCAATTTTATATTAATACCTATTAATATTTTATTTTTCCTAACATTAAAAAATACTAATTATTTTAATATCTCCCAAACCGGGTACAATCTGTCCAAACTATTTCTCGGTCTTGGAGATCTCATATACTTTAGCCTCTCCACCAATTTTCATAGCTAGAGCACATCTGATACTACCCCAAATCAACATAATGTTCACCATGGTCATGACCAATACATTAAGCAATATCACCATATGTGAGCAAGAATACAAGATATGCCAATATCCAATGCATCAAGCATCATTATTATATCACCATTGACAACTGGAATGCTGAAGCATTCTCATCATGTGTACAAAATCATCCTTGTGCCCAAATCAACTGAGCCATGCTAATATCCATCATGAAATCATTAAGGATAGACATATCCACTATGCAAGCAAGACCATCACATGGGAAAATCTGACATATGTGCTCTGAATGACCAATCTCAAGTGGTCACATCAAGCATGAATAGATCGTAAGTCCTATCTTGTGATGAAAATCACAAATTTACCTCATACAATTTGAGGGTTAACAGGGAGCAAATGCCAAACTGTTGGAAAGCCACAAATTTTCATTGAGAAATCCTATTACTTTATTCATAGCTCTCTCATCTGAGCTGTAACTCCAATAAAATGGAAAGTATAACCTTGAGACTTGTTTAAAATATTGTGTTATGTCACAGAGTTCACATAGAGCCATTACCCATTAATATTGCCAACGAGGTCAAGCTGAATAAGTTTGCAATGACCAAAATAGTAATCTCCCTTTAGCCATGCCTAAGAACTTTCATTCTTGTGAAATGACATCAAGACAAAAATTGCTCTGGGCAAAAGACTCAGGCCAGCAAATAAAATTCACTCTGAAACAACTGAAATTAACCAACAGTCAACTTGGTTATTTTGAAAAAGGCCTTAGATGAAACAAATTTTCTATATTTTGAGTTTATCTTTCTTGAATCTAAAAACATCCTTAATTGTAATATCTTACGTCTATTTTTTTACATTGTCAATATTGCTTTGATTTATGAACATATTTTTTAATTACATCTTCATTATAGCTTATGTAATATGTACTATTTATGGTGCATGTACTACTTTATTGAAGTACGGAGGAAAAGGATATTGGACAAGAAAGATCTATGGGATTGCAAAAGAGGACACAATTTTGTATCCTACGTCGAAGTGCTTCAATAAACAATAAATATCTACCACCAAAAACAGAGTACGTCATAGTTTGCTTATTCATCCTTTGGGTATCTTTTTTGTTTCTATGTTTTATTTTCAAATATGATGCAAATACAGTTAAATGTTCATTATATCCATTCGTATCAACAGTTATTGTGTTTGCAGGTATATTGTATTCTGCAGACCTCAACCATTGCAGATTTCACTTTATTTGGAATTTTGCTCAAGTGTAAGGTTTCCCACACTTTCCAAATTAGAGTGCTTTCTTGTTTATTTAAATAATATAGTTTTAATTCTAATATATCTATTCTATCATATTAATCATGCATTTCAATAAGAGAGTTTCTCGTCTTTGTGAAAATTCCAAAACCTAGAATCCTATTGCAACAACTGGAAATAATTCTCGTAATTGTTAAATTAATTCTTAAATGCTGAAAGAAATACTAGCACACACATAAAATGACAGTTATTTTTGGACCAGTGTCCCCGGAAAAACCCAACTTGGGAAAACCGGTACAGCGGCTGAGGGTTTTATTATTATGCATTAGGGAAATAATCTGAGTACAACTAGATGCCGAAACTGACAATGGAAGAAAAATCTAGTGAGGAATTTTCTCACTCCACAGGCAAATCTGGGCTCTGACCTTAGCTAATAATTGAGCTGTCCAAACTGGCTCTACACGGTCACTGTGTCACCCTAGTGTAGTCACTTTTGCACTTAGATCGGAACAACTCCTCAAGCCATCTGGTTTGTTGTTGTCGGGGAAAATGTCTCTCCTGCCCTCTGAAACCTCTGCCCAACTTCTAGCACTGAAACTCTGCTTCTCCCCAACAATTTTGAAATTGCCTCTAGAGGCTACTGTGCTGCTTTGTGTCAACCTCACTTTGGCTCCTCTGCCTCTCTACAAATGCACTCATTAGAACTGTAATCCTTCCTCCGACTTCACTGTTCTTGCCCCTCTCTCACTGTTTCGATTTCTCTAGCTCTCTCTCCGAAAACTGAATGCTGCTACCCAAAAAATCAATCTGCTCATGAAATCGTACTGCTGAAGTGATTTCTCCAAGCCCCATCGATTTCTTCTTATATTCCTCTGTTGAGACTTCAACGACCAAGATTAGATCTTAATCAATGGCTAGGATTAACTTGAAGTTGATTCGTGTGAGTTTCTGGAACATTCACACCATGAATTAGTTAATTATGATTAATTAGTCATATTCCCTTAGTTTAGACTTAGAAAATATTTAAAAACTGACTAATAATCTAATTAAGTCATTTCTAGGCGGAATTTCCAGAAATGATTTCTGGGTTTTGGAGATCTCATGTATTCTAGCCTCTACAAAAAATTGCAAGGCTAGAACACATACGATGCTACAAAAATTTAAAACTAACACTCCCTCTTAGCAATGAATGTGTTCTAGCCTTGCTGCTCCCTATAGGAACACTCTGTCTTTGCATCATCTCCTATTACACTGTTGATGTCTGGCTGCTGCTACCCATCAAGTACTGCGCAACTCTGATATGTGCTACAGTTGTGTTGCTGCTAACACTACTGAACTACTGCCAACACTGCAACTCCCTCTCCATCTGTTGCCGTTGCAACTACAACATTTGCAACTGAAAAGAATCCTAAGTACTGAATCAACTGTGATCAGTATAATGCATTTGTCGCCCAAGTCTCTATCTGCTGGTAGTATCTGCGCTGTCACTGAGGAATCTGCACTGTTGCTGACTCTGCACTGTGCCATTTGCATTGCTTCCAACTCTGCACTGCACTCCCCAGCATCTAACTGCGGCTAGACTTTGCATCTGTCACTCTGGAATCTGGCTGCATCTATTGCCATTGATCCATTCTGCTATTGAAAACTGTGGGCTCCTGTAGCAAGGCACGGATCCAAGAGGTGGACCTCCTCAAGAATCCTGCCCATCTATAGCACTTTGAGGCTACAAAACCAAGTCACCCCATTTCACTCCTGGGGGTATGTCAACAAACATGGTGAAGTCTTCCTCTAGCCCAGAGGAAATCCTATCAATCTCTGCTAATGCTGCCTGCTGGTCCTGCTTGTCTTCCTTGTCCTTCTTCCTGAGAGGACACTGGGTACTGTAGTGACCAAACTCACCACATCTGAAGCACTTGACCTTCGACAGGTCCTTCTTCTTCTTTCGTTTCTCCCCTTGTCCCTGACTGGGACCCTTCGATGCGAGGGCCACACTCTCCTCCTCCTTCACTTGCTTCGATCCGCTGCTGTTGCCACTGATGGAGCTCTTCACTAGATCTCATCTCAACTCCTCCTACTGCAAATCGGCCCACATCCTATCCCACCTTGGAAAGGTGTCTCTGCCTAAGATACTTTGGAAAAATACTTGCCATTCCTCTGAGACACTGTTGAGTGCCAATCACACTAGCTCTGTGGGTTGAGGCGCTGCCCCAACAACTGAAAGTTGGTCCTGGATCTCCTGAATCTTGGTGAGGAAGGGGTCTATGCGTTCCCCTTTCTGTATCCTGGTGCATCTTAGCTTCTCCTCAAAGTACATCTTTTGTTGCTTAGAAGTGCCTTGGTACAGCATGGTGAGAGTCTCCCACATCTCTCTCGTAGTCCCTTTGCTAGGTATGTGAGAAACTATGTGATCCTAATCTTGAAAACCATCAAGGATCAACCTCTTCGTCAATGCCATCTCCTTTCTGTACTCCTTCAGCTGATCTACATCCATGCGGATAGCTACCACTGCATCTATGAATGGTTTCATGCCATATTCATCCAGAAAGGACATCCTTGCCTTCCAGATGACATAGTTGGAAGCACTATCCAAGCTACCCTGATCTCGAAGTCTATCAGTGGCCATCTCAAACAATGTCGAAAATTTCCTCTTCCCTTCTGCTCAGCTGCTACTAGGCTATTCGCACTCCCTTCTAGAGTGAGAAAATGTGCTCATAATGGCTGTTGATCTGCAAGGGAAATCAAACTTCTTGAAACTAGAAGTTCCCCAAGGAAAGATTTCCCTCTGTGTGTTCTCTTCTTCCACCTAATGCTAGTTTTACTCTATCATAAAAATACTACGTGCAGCTAGAGATTTGCTCTGCGAAAACTAATGATTGCTCCCTCTGCCTCTGGAATTCCTCGATCTAGAGAGATCAAATTTTTCTGTCCCTCTCTCATAAAAAATCGATTCTCCTCAAGAAATTCAACCTCTTGGCTAAGGTGACTGCGTTGCCTTTGGGGTTTCGAGTCTCGACCTGCTGCCCCTTAATGAATAGGGAAACTCCCTATTCCTTCAGTACTAAGCTCTCCGGCTGATCATCTGCGCTCTAATACCATGTGAAAATTCTGAAACCTGGAATCCTATTGCAGCAACTAGAAATAATTCTCCTAATTGCTAAATTAATTCTTAACAATTTATTTACTGTTTGCTACAACAAATATTGAATCAATCACACTGTAACCTACACAAATTAACTGCAGAAGAAATAAATGATGGAAGAAATACTTGCACAAAAACATAAAATGACAGTTATTTTTGGACCAATGTCCCCAGAAAATTCCAACTTGGGAAAACTGGTGCAACATCGAAAGGTTTTATTATTATGCAACATTGAAATAATATGAGTACAACTAGATGCTGAAACTGGCAATCCTACAGAGAAAAAACTGGCAAGAAAAATCTAGTGAGTAATTTCCTCACTCCATAGGAAAATCCGGGCTCTGACCTCAACTCAAATTGAGCCGTCAAAATCGGTTCTGCACAGTCACTTTTCCACTTAGCTCGGAACAACTTCTCCTCAAGCCGTCTGGTTTGTTGTTGTCTGGGAAAATGTCTCTCCTGACCTCTAGAACCTCTGCCCAGCTTCTGGCACTGAAACTCTACTTCTCCCTAGCAATTTCAAAATTGCCTGTAGAGGCTACTGCGTTGCTCTACGTCCACGTCACTGTGGCTCCTCTGCCTCTCTACAAATGCACTCATTGGAATTGGAATCCTTCTCCGACTTCACTGTCCTTGCCCCTCTCTCTGCTTCGATTTCTCTGGCTCTCTCTCTGGAAACCAAAAGTTTCTACTCAGGAAATTGATCTGCTCATAAAATTGAAATGTTGAAGTGATTTCTCCAAGCCCCATCGACTTCTTATAATCCTCTGTTGAGATTTCAATGACCAGGATTAGATCTTAATCGATGGCTAGGATTAACTTGAAGTCGATTCGTGTGAGTTTCTAGAACATTCACACCATGACTGAATTAATTCTTACTTCTTATAATCCTCTGTTGATATTTCAATGACCAGGATTAGAACTTAATCGATGGCTAGGATTAACTTGAAGTCGATTCGTGTGAGTTTCTAGAACATTCACACCATGACTTAATTAATTCTTATTAATTAGTCATATTCCCTATGTTTAGACTTAAGAAATATTTAAAAACTGACTAATAGTCTAATTAAGTCATTTCTAGGCGGAATTTGCAGAAACGATTTCTGCGTTTTGGAGATCTCATGTATTAGAGCCTCTACACAAAATATCAAGGCTAGAACACATCCGATGCTACAAAAATTAACAGTCTTTTTATAGTGGTTTCCTTCACTAGAAAAGATGTTTGGTGTGGGCATCTTCTCCTTTCTGCTACAGATCTTTCAAATATGTTCCTCATGTTGATTTTGGGTAGCATCAGATGTGCTCTAGCTCCGAAATTTTATGGAAGGGATAGAATACATGAGATCTCTAGAACCTAGAAATTGTTTGGAGAAATTCCACTTGGATGAGGAGTTATTAAAATAATTAATATTTTTAATGGGCTCCTAAGTCTAAACTTACGAAAAAAAATATTAATGGGTATTAATAAAAATATTGGTGAGAAGCTTCTAACAGACGTGGATCAAGTCTCTTTTAATCTTAGCTGTTGATTAGGGACTTAATCTTAGCCATT
This sequence comes from Pinus taeda, assembly GCA_000404065.3. Classification (NCBI taxonomy): domain Eukaryota; kingdom Viridiplantae; phylum Streptophyta; class Pinopsida; order Pinales; family Pinaceae; genus Pinus; species Pinus taeda. The sequence goes on from APFE031107165.1 coordinate 49,096, forward strand.
GATTCATCAACAGGAAAAGTATAAGAAGAGGCTTGAGGGTTAGTTGGAGATACACCAAGAGATCAAAGAGTTCGATTTTTTTGGGGCGAGGTTTGCTGAGAAAATCGAGCTAGTGATTGGAGTTGCAGTGAGACGGGCAGTTCAACAGAGGGACTTTAGTTCAACGCCGAGGATACATAGCAAAGAGGCAAAGCAACACCAGGAGAGACAACGTAGCTCTAGAGAGGGTGACGCGAAAGCCAGAGGGGTTGACGCAGTCATTTAGAGGTAGTGCTGGGGTTTCTGTGAGGCAGAGAGTAGCAGTTCAGCATATCGATTTCTGAGCAAGGAAGGCTCACTGGGAGGGTGAAGCAACTCCTAGAGGAGGTGACACAGTTCCAATGCAGTGCTTGGAGCAGCGATCACTGCCCAACACTGGGAACAACATTGTCATCTGTGTGGTTTGATCATCCAGTTGCTGGATTTGCCAAAATATCTGTCTCTGGATAGAGGTACTTCTGCTAGGTTTATTCTCTGTTGGGTGAGCCAGATTTGGCACCCTAGTTGTATTCAAAAATCTTCATAATTATACAAACGCTCTATATGCTGCACTGGTTTTCCCGAATTCAATTTTTCCAGGATGATTGTCCAAAAATAATGGTGTCCCTTGTGTGATTGTCTTAGTTTATTTCAGTTCATGATCTATATGTATGTGTAGTATGCAATAGTGTTTTCGTCTCTATTTAAATAATTAAACAACTTGTTGAATGTAAAAACAAGTAGTAAACTAGTGATTGTAGTAGGATTTCGGATGTGTAGATTCAGAAATTCTCACATGGTATCAGAGGATTCTAGATCATAGGAGACTAAAGACACCAGCTGGGAGATCCAGAAAATTTGCTGCAGAAAGGCAGCTATCTCGAGTGACAGCGTTGTTCCAGATCTAGAGACGCAGACGGACAGTGACGCAGTGCAGAAGAGGTTAAGCAGAGGCTCATGCAGTGCCTGCGTCAACATTCTGAGACAAGTGAGGGTGACGTAGTAGCTATGAGGAGCCCACGCAGTAACTGCTGCAGTTGTCTACGCCAACACAGAAGTAGAGGGGCAGATTAGGATCACGCAGAGCGACGTCATCTTTCTGGACCAGGAAGGAGTGACGTAGTGGCTAGGAGTTGATCTAGTTGACACAATGATTGCGTAGAGCAAGAGGAGCTCAGATTCTTTAGTTGTCGGGGTTGGGGGAGTAGAGAAAATTCGATTGGAGGAGCTGGTGGGACATTGTTGTTGTTGGTGCAGAACAATGTTTGTGGAGACAAAGCCAAGGTAGAGGGATTCATTGCCTTGACAGATTTCTAGCAAAAGAAATCTAGATCCGGGTTGCAACAACAAAGGAGGATTGGAAAGGAGTCATTCGACATTTGGCCGGAGGATTTTCGTGAAGGAAATCAGGACTCAGAGGGAGTTTAGAGGAGCTTGCTTCTGGTGCAGAACAATGTTTGTGGAGACAGAGCCAAGGTAGAGGGATTCACTGCCTTGACAGATTTCTAGCAAAAGAAATCTAGATCCGGGTTGCAACAACAAAGGAGGATTGGAAAGGAGTGATTCGACATTTGGTCGAAGGATTTTCGTGAAGGAAATCAGGACTTAGAGGGAGTTTAGAGGAGCTTGTTCCTTAGAGGGTTTCTTGCGCCAAAGAATTCTAGATCCAAGTCTTACTAGATTGACAATAGGAGAGGGAGAAGAGAACTAGTCCTATTTTGGAGCAGAGATGGAAGTGAATGGGTTGAGGGATCAGGATAGATTGGATGGATCATCCAATTTTGTCATCTAGAAGGCGAGGATCCTGGCAATCTTAGACAAACATTGCATCAAGGACTATGCCTTGAAGGTAGTTGCTGTGTCGGTCGACGCTAATCCGATGAAGAAGTATGAGGAGGCCCATGCTAAGAACAAGTGCATGACCCTAGACGGGGTCAAAGATCATTGACAGTAGGAGAGGGAGAAGAGAACTAGTCCTATTTTGGAGCAGAGATGGAAGTGAATGGGTTGAGGGATTAGGACAGATTGGATGGAGCATCCAATTTTGTCATCTGGAAGGCCAGGATCCTGGCAATAGTAGACAAACATCGCATCAAGGACTACACTTTGAAGGTAGTTTCTCTGTCAGTCGACGCTGATCCGATGAAGAAGTACGAGGAGGCCTAGGCTAAGAACAAGTGCACGATCCTAGATGGGGTCAAAGATCATGTAGTACCACATATTGCTGAGAAGGACACAACAAGGGAGATGTGGGAGGTGCTAACCACCTTGTATCAGGGCTCTTCTATCCAATGAAAGATGCTATTAGAAAATCAATTGAGACAGTACCAGATGCAGAAGGGAGAAGAGATCGATCCCTTCCTTCTCAAGTTGCAAGGGATTCACGACCAGTTGACTTATGTGGGGTCTACCCCAGATCCCGAGTTCATGGTCAGGACTGCCCTAAATGTAGTCACTAAGGAGTGGGAGACTTTTGTCCAAAGTATCTTGGGCAGAGTGTAATATCCCGTTTCGGAGATATTCCCCAAACCCCATTAAACTCCAACCAAATACATACAAATGATATAATGACCGGGAAGCTCAAAGTGATGGAAATAACAATGGTGCAACCTATACGTGCCCAAACTGTTGGATCACATACAGCTATGGGAGCCCTTAACGACAGTAGCATAATGATGGGTGTCGATTGGAGCAAGGTGTGATGGAGTGACAATGGCATTGCTAGAGTGCCAAAGTCTGAGGAAACATAGTGGATGTTGTAGCAGTGCGAGAGGCACATAGTAGTTTGCAGCAGCAGAGAGGGAGCACAAATTAGTAGCAGAGGTAGCTTCAGCATCAGGAGGCATCCATACTGACCAACATGCTAGCTTTTGGGTGAGGTTTTAGTTACTTCTCAGTAACTAAGTTGCAGTGCAGTAGTTAGTAGTGGCAGTGCTATGGGCAACATGGTGCAGCATTTTGAGAGGGAGTTGTAGTACAGATGTAGTAGTGGTAGTGGCGGAGTCATGGGCAGCAGTACATGAAGCAACAATGCAGTGGATGAAGGGCATCAAGCCAAGCATTAGCAGCATAGAGGATCGATGCAGTGGATCAATGTAATACTTATGTTGAGAAGTGGTATTGGAGCTCATTCCTCACTAAGAGGGAGTGTTTATTTTGGGTAGCATTGGATGTGCTCTAGCTTCGAAATTTTATGGAGGGGCTATGTTAAGTTATGGTATGTTCTATGCTTATAACAGTTTACTTCTTTTTCTTATTATATTCCACAGATTAGCAATCAAATGTACATAAAGTAAAGTGCAGATAGAACATTAAACGATTGATAGAAAACAAGCCAAGACAAGAGACACAAGATGTGGCGGCTAGCCAGGGACGGGAAACCCTTTGATCAATCTTCTTTTATCTTCATTAATTCAGCAGAGAGAAATAGTACAATAAATCTGATTCATATCAGCAGTAGCAAACCCTAGATCAGCAGCATCAGCATTAGCGGCTTCATTATCAATCTAGGGCAGATGATATCTCACAAATCGACCGTCGGATTGACTTCATTCCACCACCAAAAGTTGCGGCTTCCAGAGGAGGTTTAGATGAACCTACAACGCAGTTCAGATGAGGAGATCTTCTAGGTCACACAGGTCAATCTTTACTTCTGCAGTTGCAGCTTCAGTTTCAGCAGTTTCTGGCTTCAAACTAGGGTAATCGATATCTTGCAAACCGTTCGTCAGATTGACTTCATTCCACCACCAAAAGTTACGGCTTTCAGAGGCGGTTAAGATGGACCTACAACACAATTCCAAAGAGGAGACCTTCTAGGCCACGCAGGTCAATCTTTACTTCTGCAGTTGCAGCTTCAGTTTCAGCAGTTTTCGGCTTCACATGTGTGAGAGAGATCCATTTCTGCGCAGTAGAGAAGAGACTCATTTCTGCGCAGCAGAGAGAGAGAGATGTGATGAGAAGTGTGAGTACAAATTAGGAAAAGTCCTCTTATATTTATACACAATGTTGGTGTTTGAATAGATGCGACTGTTGGGCTTCTGAGCCTACATGAGTTGTAGGTCAGCTTGATAATAATTTCATAATCAAAATAAATTCATATCTCCATGAATACTTATTGGAACCGGATGATCTTTATATCAATCCTACACCTCTCGACGAGAGGAATCTAATAAAAATATTATCAACCATGAATAAGATGACCCACATGAAGTTTTTCCATGGTTGCCAATTTTAACACTCCCTCTCAACTAGGGAGAACTTCATCTGCAATATGTCTATCGGTCGTTACTATTCATCCAACAAATGCACTGCCCTGTACAACTTGACCCTTGCCCTGCTCTACTCTATTCTGCCTGTTCTGCTTTGTCTTGTTCTGCCCTATACTGATCGGTATTGTTTTGCTCTGTTCTGCTCTGCTCTTGCATTGTTCTGTTCTGCTCTGCTTTTGTCCGAATTATGAAGAAGAAGAAATGATCGAGGATGTATCATACTGACTCAAAGTCAATCTCAGAGTATGTTCCACTGGTCCTAGACCAGTCTCAACCAACCCGAAGTCAGCGTCATAGTGAGTACAACTCCACTGGTCTTAGACCAGTATCATCCTCCACTGACTCAAAGTCAGTCTCAGAGTGCGTACCACTGGTCCCAGACCAGTCTCAGCTGACCCTAAGTCAACTTCATAGTAAGTAACACTCCTACCACTGGTCCCAGACCAGTATCGAAGTCTCAGAGAGTGTACCACTGGTCCCAAACCAATCTCAACTAACCCAAAGTTAGTGTCATAGTATGTACCACTCTCACTGGTCCCAGACCAGTACTACACTAACACGAAGTCAGTCTCGGAGTATGTACCACTGGTTCCAGACCAGTCTCAACCGACCCGAAGTCAGCGTCATAGTATGGTACAACTCCTACCACTGGTCCCAGACTAGTATCGCAGTCTCAAAGAGTGTACCACTGGTCCCAGACCAGTCTCAACTGACCCGAAGTTAACGTCATAGTATGTACCACTCTCACTGGTCCCAGACCAGTACTGCACTGACACGAAGTCAGTCTCGGAGTATGTACCACTGGTCCCAGACTAGTCTCAACCGACCCGAAGTCAGCGTCATAGTATGGTACAACTCCTACCATTGGTCCCAGACCAGTACCATTGATCCCAGATCAATGGAGGTCATCCTGGCATAGGGAGTACGGTAGATACAACGATGCATCCATCGGTACTACTATGGTCCCTAACTTCATTTCCCTTCTCATTGATCAGATGAGAGGTACTTCCCATGAGTCCCAGACTGCATGTGTAGGATGCCTCGACAGGAGAACTAATCAATCCTGTCCTCACAGGAGAACACATCAATCCTGCTACAATCGCCATGGAGAACACATCAATCCGGGTCGCCATGGAGAACACATCAATCCAGGCCTCATAGGAGAACACATCAATCCTGCTACAATTGCCACGGAGAACACATCAATCCAGGCCTCATAGGAGAACTAATCATCCTGCTACACAGGAGAGCGAATCATCCTGTTCCACAAGAGAGCGAATCATCTTGTCCCACAAGAGAGCAAATCATCTTGTTCCAGTGCACACTACCAGGGGAGGGTGAGTCACCCTGTGGTCGTATGTTGCTCCAGTAAGAACCACAAGCCCTCAGAGCTCCCAGAGCTCAATGTATGCAACATGCAGGACCCTTGTACAAGGGTTTCTTGACGACTCCAAGTCGTTTGGGAAAATCACAGATTAGATATTTCCTCGGGGCTTTGACAAGGTGTATCGACCTGTACATCATCTTAATGCGATGGAGCCTCCTTGCTCATCGACTTACCATATCCCAGATGATGTCTATCTGCTGGAGCAATTGACGTATACGGGATTCCTCATTAATCGAATCCCACCTCTGGTTGTTACAGAGAATCACAATGGTATCCAATGTAAATCCAAACAACTCATTGAAGAGCTTTCACAACCAGACTGCCTCACACGAGGTCATGCTAGCAACAATATCTTTTGCTTCGGAGATGCTCAAAGCCACCGACTTCTACTTCCTGCTCATCTAGGATATCGAAGCAGATCCCAAGGTGAAACAACACTCGAAAGTGCTCTTACTGTCGACCACACTGCCTGCCCAATCAGCATCAGTATATCCAAGTAGTCTCACATCTTCGACAGTGTATCTTAACCCATTGTACCACGAAGATATCTCAGAAGATTCTTGGCATCAATCCAGTGAGGCTCAACCAAATATGAGCTCACAATGCTAATTGCAAAACATATGTTCGGATGGAGGTTCACCAAGAACATCAATGCGAATGAGTTTATAAAACTCAGAGGCATTTCCCAAATCTGGTCCGACATCACTACCATATAACTTCTAAAAGTTATGATCCTCGAGGTAGTCACAGGCTTGCAGTCCATCATACCGAATCTTTCCAATATCTTTACCACATATTTTCCTTGAGATAGGAAAATTTCCCTTGGCTTCTGCCACACTTCAAGTCCTTGGTCCTACATTTCAAATTCAGAAGCCAACTCCCTCTTACATTTTTGAATGAGAGGGTGTGCACCTACTAGAAAGAGGTCATCCACATACAACACCAGTATGAGAGGTTTATCATCTTCAACCTTAAAGTAAAGGTTAGGATCGGCTTCATTCCTAGTGAATCCCAACTTCATCAAGTAGTTGATCCTCTCATACCATGCTCAAGGTGCTTGCTTCAGCCCATAGAGAGCCTTCTTCAACCTGCATACATGAGATTTTCGATCATAAATCTCAAATCCTTCGGGTTGCTCCACGTAGACCTTTTCTTTGATCGAGCTGTGTAAGAACGCAGTCTTGACATCCATCTGATGTAGGTTCCATCCTTGTGAAGCGACAAAGGCTATGATCAAGTAGATGGTCGTGTACCTGGCAACAGGTGCAAATATCACATCATAATCTATACCTTCCTTCTGAGAGAAACCACGAGCAACAAAACGATCCTTATACTTTTCCGTACTTCCATCTATTGCATGCTTTATCTTGTAAAGCCATTTGGAAGTAACAACTGTCTTGTCCTGGGGTCTGGGAACTACTTCCCAGATATCATTCTTCATGATAAACTCATATTCTTTGGTCATAGCATCCTTCCATACTTGATGCTTGACGGCATCTGAGAATGATGGAGGCTCATTTTGTATGATCGTGCTCGTGATGGTCAGGTATCCCTAATACCTATTAGGTTTCTTACTTTCACAGAAGGTTCCTCGGGGTGCAGCATGTCCTTCAGCATCATCAAGTATCCCCCTAAGCCATGAAGGTCTCTTCCTAGAAGAGGAAGGCTCATGTGGAGGAGGATCAATTGGATCCACGAGTTCTTCTACATCAGGCATTGATTCATCATCCTTTTCTTTTAGTTCCCTGGTGTCGGCTTCTTGAGAGCTCCTCAAAGTTGGAAGATTGTTCACCTTGCTAAGAGCCATATCTTCGTCAAAGGTGACATCATGACTAATTACGACTTCCCTTTGATCGACTACATAGATTCTATAGCCTTTAGTAGTTTCACCATAGCCCACGAAAATTCCCTTCTTTCCAAATGCACCCAATTTATTTCTTTTCTCTTTCGGCACATGAAAATATACAGGGCTTCCAAAAATTCTAAAATGAGAAACATCAGGTTTCTTACCAGTGAACCTTTCTTCAGGAGTCTTGGAACCCAATGCTTGATGAGGGCATCGATTTTGTACATATACGACAGTGTTTGTAGTTTCAGTCCATAGAAACTTCGGAAGTCTTCAATCATGTAGCATGGCCCGGATAGCTTCCACAATCATGCGGTTCTTCCTTCCCGCCACACCATTCTGCTCAGGAGTATGTGGTGTAGTAGTCTCCCTCTTAATGCCAGCCTCAGATATGCCTGAGTGAATCAACTATAATATATTGGAGGTCTTGCTTTGGCTTGAGGGGAATGGTCCCCTTTTGAGCTTTCCTTCGGCACATCCTAGACATACACCTTCTTTGTCTACTTGGAATTTGGGCATCCCTGTTACCATTTGTCTTACACCGAGTATAGCTTTATAATGAAGGGGGGCAAACCTCCGATGCCAAAGTTCGGACTGAAGAGATGTGTCATAAGACATGACACCTAGCGGACTTCCATCGACCTGATATAATGAATCAACACTAAACCCAAGAGTAAAGGCATCTTTAACATTATTTTTCCATATACATACCTTGCCATCGCTGAAGGTTACCTTGTAGCCTTTGTTTTCCATTTTCGAGATGGACACTAGGTTCTTTTGGAGGTCAAGTGCATTTAGTACATCCTAGAATTTCTAGCCTTCTTGAATGCTTGTCCTCTTCCCTGATCCCTAGCTCTCCTCTTACCTTTGCTATTGAATTTGTCATTCCTTTGATTGCCATGAGAGGGATTTTGATCATCGTCCCGGTGTGAGTCCCTTCTATCAAGGCACTCCCTTGCATAGTGACTTGCGTTATCGCACATGTAACATCATCATTTTCTTCCACCCTTAGGTCCGACCTTTCCTTTTGATTTAGTCCTGGAATTATTTCTTTTCTTAGCATGAGAAGAAAAGGCAGCAGGAGGACCTTTAGGCATGGGCATTTCTTGCTCTTCTTCCCTTGTTTCTTCTTGAATGCATCTAGTCATTAATTCCGCAAAACCAGGAATTACATTATAGTTCAGAAGAGTAGTCTTGAACACGTACCATTCGGATGGTAATCCTCCAAGAGTCGTGAGTGCCATTTCCCTATCAGTAATAGCCTCCCCAATAGATAGGAGATCGTTTTTGATCTCGATTATTCTTAAGAAGTATGCTTTCATACTCTCATCTTTACCCTTCTTGATTTCCCTCAGTTTATTTCTAAGAAACAAAACTTGATTTGCATCATCAACTTTAAATAAACTCACCAGTTTATCGTAGATTTCCTTGGAGGTGTCCAGTTCAGAGATGTAGGCCACCAAGTGCTTGTCGATAGAGTCCTGGATGATCTTCTTTGTTTTAATTTCTTTGTTCTTCCATTTGTTCCTGGCAGCAGGAGGTGCATTTGATGGAGGCTCAACAATATTGCCTCTCACGTGACCCAACACTCCTTGATCCTCCAGGGTTAGATCACTAGACATCTTCCATCCGTGATAGTCGGCTTTCTCACGGAGCTTTTCTTCGGCAGGAAAGAGTGTTGAGGACCCCATAGTTCTTTTAGGATAGCCTTGCTAATCTTCTCTTTGGTGATTGATCTTGCTCTTGCTCGGGCTTTGTCTTCACCTCAGCTCTGATACCATGTTAAGTTATGGTATGTTCTATGCTTATAACAGTTTCCTTCTTTTTCTTATTATATTCCACAGATTAGCAATCACATGTACATAAAGTAAAGTGCAGATAGAACATTAAATGATTGATAGAAAACAAGCCAAGACAAGAGACACAAGATGTGGCGGCTAGCTAGGGACAAACCCCACAATGTCTGGGGAAACCCTTTGATCAAATCTTCTTTTATCTTCATTAATTCAGCAGAGAGAAATAGTACAATAAATCTGATTCATATCAGTATTAGAAAACCCTAGATCAACAGCATCACCATTAGCGGCTTCATTATCAAACTAGGGAAGACGATATCTCACAAATCGATCGTCGGATTGACTTCATTCCACCACCAAAAGTTGCGGCTTCCAGAGGAGGTTTAGATGAACCTACAACGCAGTTCAGATGAGGAGATCTTCTAGTCCACGCAGTTCAATCTTTTCTTCTGCAGTTGCAGCTTCAGTTTCAGCAGTTTCCGGTTTCAAACTAGGGAAGTTGATATCTTGCAATCCGTTCGTCGGATTGACTTCATTCCACCACCAAAAGTTACAGCTGTCAGAGGAGGTTCAGATGAACCTACAACACAATTCCAAGGAGGAGATCTTCTAGGCCACGCAGGTCAATCTTTACTTCTGCAGTTGCAGCTTCAGTTTCAGCGGTTTCCAGTTTCACATGTGTGAGAGAGAGACCCATTTCTGCGCAGTAGAGAAGAGACTCATTTCTGCGCAGTAGAGAGAGAGAGATGTGATGAGAAGTGTGACTGCAAATAAGGAAAAGTCCTCTTATATTTATACACAACGTTGGTGTTTGAATAGATGCGTCTGTTGGGCTTCTAAGCCTACATGAGTTGTAGGTCGGCTTGATAATAATTCCATAATCAAAATAAATTCATATCTCCATGAATACTTATCAGAATCGGATGATCTTTATATCAATCCTACAGCTCTCGACGAGAGGAATCTAATAAAAATATTATCAGCCATGAATAAGATGACCCACATGAAGTTTTTCCATGGTTGCCAATTTTAACAGGCTAAAATGCATGAGATCTCCAAAACCCAGAAATCATTTGGATAAATTCAACCTGGATGAGGATTTATTAAAATAATTAATATTTTTAATGGGTTCATAAGTCTAGACATAGGAAAATAAAAATATTAATGGGTATTAATAAAAATATGGGTGAGAAGCTTCTAAGAGCTGTGGATCAAGTCTGTTTTAATCTTAGTCATTGATTAGGGACTTAATCTCGGCTGTTGATTCATCAAAAGGAAAAGTATAAGAGGAGGCATGAGGGTCAGTTGGAGATACACTAGGAGATCAAAGAGTTCGATTTTTCTGGGGCGAGGTTTGCTGAGAAAATCGAGCTAGTGATTTGAGTTGCAGTGGGAGGGGCAGTTCGGCAGAGGGACTTCAATCCAACGCTGAGGATACATAGCAGAGAGGTAGAATAACACCAGGAGAGACAACACAGCTCCAGAGAGAGTGACGCGAAAGCCAGAGGGGCTGACACAGTGATTTAGAGGCAGCACTAGGGTTTCTGTGAGGTAAAGAGAGAAGCAGTTCAACATATCGATTTCTGAGCAAGGAAGGCTCATTGGGAGGGTGACACAGCTCCTAGAGGAGGTGACGCAGTTCCAGCGCAGAGCTTGGAGCAACCATCGCTGCCCAGCACTGGGAACAACATTGTCATCTATGGAGTTTGATCATCCAGTCGCTGGATTTGCCAAAATATATGTCTTTGGATAGAGGTACTTCTACCAGGTTTATTCTCTAGTGGGTGAGCCAGATTTGGCACCCTAGTTGTATTAAAAAATCTTCTTAATAATACAAACCCTCTATATGCTGCACCAGTTTTCCCGAATTAGGTTTTTCCAGGGATGATTGTCCAAAAATAACGTTGTCCCTTGTGTGATTGTCTCAATTTATTTCAGTTCATGATCTGTATGTATGTGTAGGCTACAATAGTGTTTTCATCGTTGTTTAAATAATTAAACAACTTGTTGAATGTAAAAACAAGTAGGAGATGGTAAACCAATGATTGTAGTAGGATTTCTGATGTGTAGATTCGGAAATTCTCACACTTCACCTTTCGAAATTGTTATGAATCTCTAGTCCTTGTCCTCCTTTGATTGCTTGTTATATAATTTCTCCTTTTGGTAGGTGGAAGACTAACCAACAGTCAAGACACCTAAACAATAGTCAAAACACCATTATGGTAGTTCGTTAGGCTATAAATATCTTTCTCAAGGCAGAGTGAACATGAATAATGCCACATACCCTGTTAACATGGTCTCATCCATGTGGATAAACACTCATGCATCTTTCATGCCATTGAACTTCCCTGTCGGTCAACTTCAATTTTCACACCCATTGGACAATTGGTCTATCGACTAGTCCACCTCAAAAGATGTGTCCTATTATTTACCAAAATGGGTAACCCCATAGGAGAAAACTTTTCTCCTACATTTGACATCCAGCGAGCCAGCAACCCCTGACATTCACTTCTTAATTATGATATGCGATGTGCCTCCCCCTTCAACATCAACCATACACCTCTCACCATCTTGAATTTCTTCTTAGATGAAGGTGGGCTGCAAATCAAGAGGTACTTTGATCATTTTGTAATCGGGGTTGTTACTGTTGAGAAATCTAGGGCATGGATAGTTAATTTTTGTTTGTGACATACTTTTACTTCATATCTTATGACCTTTTCTTCGTTATGTTATTATTATGTTCTTTTCATCAAGACCATTACCAATATGCATAATAAAAGACAAGTGGCACAATATGTAGGCTTGTTAGCTAGGGCCAAAACATCTCATTTCTTGAGAGGAAAACCCAATCAAAATTCTTCTTCTAGATCTTCAATTAACGAGTACCAAGACCATGACACAGACCCTTGACTCTAGTATCCTCCCAAGAGCCTTGTCACTATCCTTGATGCTCTGCTTCTTCCCTTCGACTTCCTTCTTGATCTAGAACTGCGCTTCTCGGCTCCTATAGAAATTTGGTCTTTATTCTTCATACTGCTTCTTCTAGAATTCTCTTAGAGAAACTCAGTCTCTAGGCTTTCACTGGTCTCCTCTAAAGAAACTCGGTCTCTAGATCTCTATCTTGATTACCTAGAAGAATCCTTTCTTTGTTTCCCTAGATGAAAAACTCTCTTTTGCTTGCCTAGAAGAATACCTTCTTTGCTGCCCCAGAAGAGTACCTTTTGCTGCCCCAGAAGGAACTCTTTCGCTGCCCTAGAAGAAAGTATTTCGCTGCCCCAAAAGAAAGTCTTTCGCTGCCCTAGAAGAAAGTCTTTCGCTGCCCCAGAAGAAACTCCTTCATACTTCCCTTCGTAGCCTCTTCCTTCGCACTTCTCTTGATAGAATGCAAGTTGAGTTACTTGCCTCTAAGTGAGGCCAAGTGTGGCTATATATACACTTCTTTCCATGTCCTTTAGGTAGACATGATCCCAAGTGTTAGGTTGACTTCTTCTAGCATGTTCTTTCATCATTTTAGGCCAACTTGAAGAGGATAAGTGATAAGGTCTTGGAGGATACTTTACATAGACAAGATTGACCTTTTACAAAGTGGAATATGACTTCATTACATGACAATGACTTATGACTAGATGAAAAATAAATCCTAGAGACTCTCAATGAGATTCTTGACTCAAAAATAAAATCTCTTGATCATGAAACCCATGAATCAAGTTAATACAATAATTTTATGTTTCTTCTTTACATCTCATTACATAAAATCATAATTACATGTCATTATGAAGACCGAACCTAGTTACGCTTTTCAACACTCCCTCTTAACTAGGGAGGTATTCATAACGGTACTTGGACTTTCTCAATTTGAAGAATTTCTCATAAGAAGAATTCAGATTGGTAACTCATTTGTATAGCATCATATCAACCAACATTGTTACATAGCAAGGCCTTGACTAACAACTCCTTATCTCCACAAGATCTAAGCTAAATGCTGGCGAGACCAATGATTTATAGACACCCTCATCATTGTCTCTCTCAGAGCATCCCTACCAGGGTACTCAGGGTGTGTTCCATGAGGACTATTCTTATCTTGGACTCCCCAGCCCTAAAAGAATATCGGTCCTCCACGACTACTCTTTCTGTTGGATCCCCTATCTCATCCTCAAAGAGCATCGGATGCCAAATGATTACCCAATCCTCCATTCTGTCTTCCTAGGTGAAGACCAGAATGTCATGTTTATCTCTCCCTCTCAAATAGGGAGGCCATATTCCAATAAACAAATGTACTTATTTCTACCAAAAAGGAATGTACCTAAGCTCCCTCTTGGCTTAGGAATTTCCAGGTTTCCTCTAAGTAAGAAACTTCTTTTCCAGGCTCCCTCTTAACTAGGTACATACAACAGCTCCTCATGTGGAACAAACAACTGCTTGAAGAACTCATCTCTTCTTCGATGTCATCAATTTCTTTTGTCATGCAGTCTTCATCTTTTGGGTCTCCTTCATAGGGCATAGACACTCCATCACTTTCATCCATGAGGTAGTCATGTCCTCATTTCATTAGAAAGTGATCCATCCGTTTTTCATTTGGCTTTGCTTTATGTCATTCTGCTTTTCATGCCATATTTTTTGGAAGGATCTTACATCCTTCAATATGGACCTCTTCGAAGTCATACACAAATCTTCCCTTTGGTAGTCCTACATAAGCCCATCCAGATATTTTTTCAAAAATAAGAGATGAACACATAAATCAAAATTACCTTTGTGATGGTCTTTCATCATGAAATCTTCCTGTAGGTATTAGCATCCTGCATGCAGATTGACACATCTCCCACAAATATCCATTATCAAGGGTCCCTAATCTCTATCTTTTCCTGAATTCCATCAGAGTTTTCATATCTTTCCGGGAGATATTCTAGTCAAATCTTCTTGGACTTTGGATGTTGAATGCCTTCTACCTTTGTTGCATATTTCACTATCTCTTCCTTTCTTTTCATACTTCATTCCCAGGAGCTTCCAGTCAGAGTTCTTTAATTGTAATGAGTGTCCTCATGATTCATATGAGAACATATTATGTTGATTTCATCTAGTGTGATTTTATGCTTTTTTGCGATCTTTTGGAGGAGGAGATCACTTCTTTTCTTGATCATATTTCCCAAGATGGAAATAGTGATCCATATTATCTGCAACCATGTGACATGACTTTCATAATAACATATCTAAGCATACACACCTCATCTTTCCTTCCGTCATCCAGACTTCCTGTAGCAGCTTCATTTGAATGAAAGAACTTTGTCCTTTAGACATGCTTTCTTGTTGTGTCATCATACCATCATCCATTGAATCCCACGAGTTGGAATTCCTGATGAAGTCTCGCTTCCTTTTCTAAATTGGTGAATCCTTTGATAAGGATTCCATCAGAGAAATTTGACGATCTTTTGTATCCTCACCTGGAATATGTTGACTATAGTATGATGATCTCAGTCAATGATTACCTCTACTTCTTTCTATAAGTATAGTGACGTTTCCAAGAGCTCTTATTCTTTGTACTCAATAGAATTTCTTTCAAACATTTTTTCTACTACTCATGTCACGAGTTCTTACTTCTAATGCTTCTATCAAAATGCTATTTTCTAATTTGCTGCATCCTAGCTTATTTACGTTGTTTCCTATTTATAAATTACAAGTGAAAGGTACCTTTTAATGAAGAACATCTTAGTCATAATAGAGATCCTTTTGCTTCTTCATTCTTACGCTTCTTTGTCTCAGGTTCTTTCACTTCCTCAGTAATATGGGCTTCTTCCCTGCCCCTCTTGCGTTTAGGACAATCTCTTCTATAGTGCCCAAGTTTCTGACAACCATAGCATCTTTCCTTAGCGATGTTCTTCTTTTTCTTTTGAGGATCAAACTTTCCAAATTTCCTTTTTCTTCTTGTCACAGATTGATCCCTACTATCTGATCTTTTGTTACTTTCTTTCTTCAACCTGTCTTCTTCTTCCTTGCAGAGTGACCATAATTTGATGAATGGGATAACTGCCTCTTCCCTAGTAGATATGAGGTTACCTTGTTCATCAGTCAATGCATTTAGAATAACATAGATTATTTCGTTATCAGATAACATCTCTCCTAGATCCTGCAATTGCCCTTTTAGTTGAGATGCTTTTGAAAGACACGACAATATCCCTTCATCCTTTTGACACCTTCAATTCATATAGATCAGATATAAGTGATATGATCTTTTCCATTGTTCTCTTAGAGAAAAGTTCTATCATTTTATCATATATTTCTTTAGATGTCTCCAGCTCGGCTACATAGGAAATGAGAGGATCTTTGATGGACTCCTTAAGAATCTTTTGAGCCTTGAGATCCTTTTCCATGTATTCAGATAATGCTTGTTCTTCGGATGGCTTGGAGACCTCTCCATGGACATGATCAATGACTTCATTTACTTCGAGGAGTATTTTTATCCTTCTTTTCCATACAAGGAAGTTTGATATCCCAACCAGATTTTGGTTCTCCTTGAAACATGAAGTCATTTTTACTAGAATAAGGAAAATGTACTTACTTGTGAAGATAGAATCTTCAACTTGATAATGATGTTGCTTCAGATGATCCTTTCTTCAATAGACAAAATATTGCCTTTCGATCTAACCTTCCTTAGATTTGAAGAACTTGTACTTCTTTGGCGATGTATGAGTGTTGGTATCTAAAGTGATTCTAGGGTTTCGATCTTTCTTCCTGCTTCCTTCTTGAAGATAATTTCAAGACTTTTGTTGGTGTAGATTTCTTTGATCTAGGGTTTTGAAGATCTTTCCCTTGGTAGCCCTTAGATTTGCTACGATCCTTCTTTGAAGCTTGATTCTCATGTGTCTACTATCTTGAATGCTCCTTCTTGACTTCAACACCTATGCTCTGAAACTGTTAGTTTTAGGTATGTTCTATGCTTAGAGCAATTTATTTCAATTTTCACAGTTAGCTCAATATCTTTTCCAGATTAGCAATCACATCAGCGTTAAAGTAAATTACAGATAGAGCATAAACATAAATCGCAGAAGACAAGCCAAGACAAGAGGACACAAGATGTGGCATTAGCCAGGGACAAACCTCAATGTGGGGAAACCCTTGATCAATTCTTCTTATATGTTCTTCAATAGTTCAGCAGAGAGAGAGATAATACGTTTACAACAGAAGTCAACACTTTGACTTATCTAGATAAGATCATAGATCATCTCTAAGAAGATGATACATGAGATCAGTTGAAGACATGGTGCTTCACCTGATTCTCCAAGGTGACTCCTTCACCTATTGTTGTGCTGCATTTCGTCATCAAGTTGCACCTCACCGCGCTGCACCTTGCTGCACCCATCATCACTATCCTGCATCTCATCACGCTTCATTAATCATGATTGTACCCATCACTGCACTGCATTATGTGCTATTGCTACACCATGTTGCCTTACTGACCTATGCTGTGGCTGCACCTTGCTTGCTTGTTGTCCTTTGCATGCTAGTTCGGCAGTTCCCGACAGTTCCAACTTCTTCCCTCTGCGTCAACTTTCCCGGTTGTTCCGGCAGTTCCAGCTATTCCTGACAGTTCTGACAGTTCCGGCAATTCCGACTATTGTCGGTAGTTCCAGCTATTCCTGACAGTTCCGACAATTTCGGCTATTTCCAACAGTTCTGGCAGTTCCAGCTTTTTCCAGTAGTTCTGGTAGTTCCCGGCTGTTCCGGCTTCTGCCCTTTGGATTAGGGCAGCATTGTCCCTTAAGATCTCTCCTCCTACTAAAACCCAAAGACAAGTAGAGAGGAAGAGATCCCAAGTGTGTTGAAATGACTTGAAGGCCACCTCTATTTATACTAAAACGTTGAGCACAAGTGGGGTTTATTGGTTGCTGGCCAACCTTGACGAATTGCCCATAACACAAATAAATTTACATCTCCATGAATACTTATCGGAATCAAATGATCTTTAGATCAATCCTACACCTCTCGATGAGAGGGATCCGAGAAAAATATCAGCTTCCATTAATAAGATGACCCACATGGAGTTTGGCCCTAGTTGCTAAATTTAACACTCCGTCTCAACTAGGGAGAACTCCATCTGCTGATTCCAACTGTACTATCTTTGCCATTAGTGCCCTACACTGCTCTGCTAAGCTTTGCTTTGCTTTGCTCTGTTGAATCATGAAGAAGAAGATTGATCGAGAATGTCTCATACCATTCTCTACTGACCCGAAGTCAGTTCATCTTGAAGAGAGTGTGTCACATCACTCTTACTGACCCGAAGTCAGTTTCATTGATCCCAGATCAATGGAGGTCATCCTAGCATAGGGAGTACGGTAAATACAACGATGCGTCCATCGATAGTACTACTATGGTCCCTAACCTCATTTCCCTGCTCATTGATCATATGAGAGGTACGTCCCATGAGTCCCAGACTGCATGGGTAGGATGCCTCGATAGGAGAACTAATCATCCTGTCTAGAGGAGAATGGATCATCTTGTCCAATGGATGCCACTGAGAACTAATCATCCGGGCCCATAGGGGAACTAATCATCCTGTTCCACAGTCGCCACGGAGAACGAATCATCATGGCCCACAAGAGAACTAATCATCCTGTTCCACAGTTGCCACGAAGAACTAATCATCCTGGCCCGCAGGAGAACTAATCATCCTTCTCCACAGTCGCCATGGGGTATCATAGGGGAAGGTTGACCCTGTCA